>WURS02423824.1:0-16526 GCA_011762765.2 Rhinocypha anisoptera
TTTTCGTGTCCTGTTTTTTTTCTTTTTCGGGGGGCCCCCCTCCCCCCCCCCCCCCCCCCCCCCCACAACTTCTTGATTTTGCGGTATCACAATCACGTCGTGTGGCATTTGGAACTAAAAATGGCTGAATGTGACAAAGTTGTTTTGGAGTATTGTGGAGAATGTAATCAAGAGGACTCCAGTCGTGATCAACCCAGGATACATTCAGGGTTGTCTGGTGTACTGATTTGGGAACACCGTCGATTGAAAATGACATTTCACGGGTGCAATATTTTGCTTTAACTCTCGGGAAGGGTTGACTTCTAAGAAAGGGGCGATCTGCCTCGCCACCATTATAATGATAATAAAATTCTGTAATCTACTGGTTAAGTTGGGTTGTTTCGATAAACTCTGAAAAAGAAATGCTGACTCAAGCGCAAGTACTAGTTGAAACAACTAAATACAAATTGAAAGTTATTTTTAGAGGCTCTTTCGAGCCTTATCTTCCTTCTAATCCTCCATTCCCATCATTTTCATCCTTTCCTCCCGGTCTGAAGAGTTTTATAGTGTTGAACTGACTTCAAACCACACGCTGAACCCAGGCGCTAAGATAAACTTTTTTTCGTGTTCGAATACTTCCTATCTGCTGTCATTCCATCAAAAATCATTTTTTTCCCTTGACTACCCAGCATTCTACCCTCTGTTACAGTCTTCAACCGTCCAAGCTGAGTATCCATAAAGGTTCCCTTACAGAAATCATGATGCCATGCGCGAGCCCTTGCATGATCTTGTCGGGAACGATATTTACCTGTTGAGCTAAGTTTTTGATGATTTTCTCTAGATTAGATTTGATGAACTCGATCCCTGTCCAAACACAAATCCCTCTTCTGCATACTTCCTGCTATATGTCATTCTACCTAAAAGCCTTATTATTTTCCTATCTATATTCTCTTACCCAATTTCTGTCCTCCATTGCAGTCTTCCGAGTATCCTTTCCATTCGCCTCTCCTGACTTCTTAAGATCACTTACTTACCACAACGCATGAGTGGCTGTTTATCCACAAGTCAATTGAAGTTCATCGAATTAGAAAGGTTGAAAAAATGTGATATTAATGAATGGTTTACAAACCCTATTCCATGGCTTGTCATAAAGTAACCTCAGTCCTCCAGGAAATAACTAAATAACCATTCTTTAAGCCATGACCTTTAAGCAAACTACTTTTGAGGTGGCCTTCAAGTATCATCTTCTGCCCAGAAGATGATATTTTTAGCAAGAGTTCTACCAAGTGATACCTCCTTCAGTTGTTCCATTGTACTTCCCTAAATCGTCTATTCAAACGGTCTGAATTCACCCCTCGTGTCCTTCTTTCGCAGAGCGGGGACACCTGAGCGACGAGGGCGAAGACATGTTCGTGCCGTCGTCGTCGAGGGCCTCCGGGCCTGTGGCCGCCGCCCTGCTGATGAGACCCTCTTCCCTGCCCCCGCCCCGCTCGCCACGCCCCTCGGTCGCGCAGCAGACGGGGGGCAGCGGGCCCCCGTCCCCGGCGCTCCACCATCTCCACCACCAGCCCCGGGGCAGCGTCCTCCACCGCCCCCCTCCGCCAGGGGCGAGCACCCCACCTTCACCCTCGTCCTCTCCCGCCCCCAGGCAGATGACCCCCGCGGAGATGATGGCGCAGCAGTCCTCGGTCGCAGCTGACGAGGTTGTCACCACCGCCCCAGGGCACGCCAGGGGCCCAGGCCAGGTGAGCGAGAGAGTGAACCAGTAATCCCCCCCATCCTGGCGCAAGCCCTACCACGTGCTCTGTCCGCAGTGGATTGCGCTACTGAGCGTTTGTATAGCGTCCAATTGAGGCTCTCTTACGCTCGAGTCTGTGTTAATGGCTCTGCCGTGCCGACCACGCTCGCTTTTGAATTAAGTGTGGACTCTTAGAGCATTGAACGGTCACGGAATCGTTGTGCTCTTCTTTTAAAGGTTGTTCTTGCACACGGTGTATGATCACCTGAATGATGGCTTGAATAATCTCGTGAATAGCGATAACTTCGTGGTTGATGAGATCATCCAATGAAGATTTTTATTTTTAAATAATCTCAATATATGATCTTCAATCCCTGAATCGGTATCTTCTTCTTTAGCATGGCAAACATGTCGCTTCTCGGGGCATCATTTACGGGATCATGAGTGGAAAAATTAGAACATGACTTAAGTTCGTGTCATGATATCTTCATTCGCGAAAATATTCTCGACATCCTGCAAGACATCATTCAGGCTGTGTCATGCAAAATAGCCTTCAGTGTTTGTGTGATAACACTTTTGTGTGATAGTTAATTTAGTGACAGAAATGTTAAACCGAGGGTGAGATGGTTTTAGGGAATTTTTGGGTCCAGTTGGTGGAAATCAAATGAATTGTCAGAAAATTTTGTACAACTAGTTATTTTTTTGTTCACAGGAATGAAGTCAGTGTAAATGTTAGGTGATCATTAACTATTCCTCCTTGTTGAATTTTTGCATTTTTAATACCTTTTTTGTTCTTTTGGTAATTGACACTTTGTCTGTATGTGACCGAATCCTTGGGAAAACATTGTAGGAACTGATACGCCTAAGGAATACAATTGTAATATCAATGCACTCTACTATAGATGAAATACATTCAGGTTGCATAAATTCTTTTATCCTAGAACCCCTGACTGTTTCCTGGCATTCCTGAGCTCTTAATATGTCTGTGTCATTTGTTCATCTGAGTGCAGGGAGAATCTCCAATAATGGATAATTATTCATTATGTTGAATGTGAAATTTCATCCCCATGACACTATTTTCCAAGGAAGGGATGACACTGAGTTCAGCTTAGGCACTTGGGTTTTCCAATCTATACTAAGTATTGAGCTTTGCTCCAGTTATATCACTCCTTTCACATCCACACTTCGGGTATCATTATCATATGAGAGATATTAATTGTCATCATCACGCATCATGTAAAATGAATATTTGATAAACCCAAAGGTTCAGCGTTCCTCAATCTTCCCCAAAAAATTTTGTCTACAATGTATTTCTTCTGCTAATGACGTTTCCATTGTAAGCCAATCCATCAGGAATGCCATTTGGTGCTTAAAGGCACACACACATGTAGATGTATATACACACACACATATAATTATATATATATCTATATAACTTATAAGCATATATTGTAGAGTAAATTTGTTGGAGTGTAAAGTCTTTGAGTAGTATTCTTTTGTTCCAATGTCCCAGGCGGCACGTGCACCACCAAGTATCGCCACGGCATTGGTGTCCCCCAGTGCACCTATTCACCTCTTGGCATCCCCCTCCAACCACCAGAGGCACCACCACCATGCACTTGGGGGTGTGATGCACCAGGTGATGGCACACTCAGCATCAGCCATGCACCACATCCATCCCCACTCGTCCCCTGTCTCCTCGCCCAAGGCCCTGTCACCAAGCAACCACCGGAGCACCAACTGTTCGCCTACTGGCACGTCCCTCTCACCCCCACTTGGGTCACCACAGCCGTTGGCACTCACGGTGCACACCCCAGCGACCACTCTCCCTGCAGGTGCACCTGTTCACCACCACCAGTACCACCATTCCTCGTCCTCCAGAGGTGAGCATAGACTGTGCTTACATGTGACTTCTTATGTAATCTGGGATTTTTATTTATTTATGAATGTACTAATTTCACCAAGTATCACCATCTTAAAGGGCATCCTCATCATCTGTAAACAAAAAGGTGCACACACTCTAGAACAGCATTGACAGAAGTCAACTAAGGCATTAGGTCGTCATGATAGTGGTTATTTCTGTAATAAAAGTATGACTACTTTCTATAATAAAAGTACTAGTGGAAGGATGACCTCTTGGTACAATATGCCATGATAGTTATTGTTGTACCAACATTCAACATTTCTTACCAAAATGTGTACTTGGAAGACACATCAATAAATTTTACATATTAAACATTTAAAAAGGTCTTTTATATTTGTCCAATTGCTGTAATGAAGATTCGTGAAATAAAAAGGTAATTTAAAAAAATCCATGTCACCCACATATAATGAGCAAACCTTAGAACAAATGAAGTT
Organism: Rhinocypha anisoptera; assembly: GCA_011762765.2. Classification (NCBI taxonomy): domain Eukaryota; kingdom Metazoa; phylum Arthropoda; class Insecta; order Odonata; family Chlorocyphidae; genus Rhinocypha; species Rhinocypha anisoptera. Next base: position 4,076 of record WURS02423824.1, read on the forward strand.
GTGACTTTTGCCAATATTCATCTTAGTGGGCTTCAAAATTCTTTATCCAGAGGATTTTGTGTTGCAAAATCAGCTATGGAAATTTTCAAAGGGCTTTAGATACATCCAACCTGAGTGATATCCTGGGAGTCTGATATTCCTGTAAAGCCATAAGCAACACAGGGAAAGAAACAGGCCTCGTTAAAGCTCTGATGTATTATTTTCACAGGAAATAAGATATACTACTAGGCAAGCTTTGAAGTTTTGCAGTATTTCTTTGTCAAAAGGTGGAGCCATGCCATTTGTGTTTTGAGGCAGATGTGCAATGTTCATACTCATTGTTATTATATTGTTCATATTGAATGTTCATATTCACTGTTAGCTAGACCATCATGGGAACTGAATTGTTGACCATGAGGAAAGTTACTATTTTCACCTGCCATTTCTTCCGAACCAAGTCATGTATACACATGTAAATTTCACATTTTTAAAGTGATGTCGTTTATTATTTTATCCATGCAATTGCTGTTTACCCTTAGTCCCACTCTAACTTGCAACCTAAGTTTTCTGTCTCCATAATCTCTGTCCTTTCAACTGTCAGTTATGTCAGGAAGAAAGTAATTAAAGTCCTGTTGTGTCAAAATTATGTTTCCTTGGTTGCAAGTATTATTTTTTTTCTTGCCCTGAAAACTAGTTTTATCATTTTCAACTATATTTTCTTCCTAACAGATCTTCAGGGACACAATATTTCAAATGGTCTATGAAATTATACATCCAGCCCACATCACATTTGAAATTTTTTGATCCCCAAGTTCACCAGAGATATGTTAAACAGTAATGATGACAAAACACTTCCTTTTCTCACTCCCCTATCTCTTTGAAATTCTGCTGAAAATTTCTCTTCTATCATAATACAGCTTTTGAAGTTGTCATAAATACCTTTTACATGTGTCATTATTGCCACCTTAATCCCCTTTTTCTCGTGCCTATCCATAATTTTTATCTCTTTACCATGTCATATTCCATCTTTAAGTCTATAAATGCAATTACTGAGTCTTTCTCATATTCTCATTTTTTCCCAGTAACTGTCTCAACACAAATATTGCATCCACCTTTGCTCTTCTTTGACACTCTCTTCTTTTCTATATTTCATCTTCTTGAGTAGTAATCTCTCATTTATTTCAGGGTAGTGACACAGTTGAGTTATTCCGATGTAAATCTCTCCCCTTAGCTTGTTAACTATTTTTAAAATGGATACTGTAATACCCATTCTCTAGTCCTGTGTTATATCTTTCTTCTTCTAGATCATTTGCATCCTGACTGGTTCTACCATTTTGATCATTTCCACTGTCATCCCATCTATTCATTGTGACCTCCTGTTAGTTATCTCTCTACTGTCTAAACCTAACATGCTAAATTCCTCATCCTCCACTGCTGTTTCTACTTCTCCCCTCTTTCCAATTTTGTCCTCTGAGTCCTCAAAAAGTTTTTTAAAGATATGGTTACAGGCGATGTTGGTGGAATTCTTTCATTATTAAAGGTTTGGGGAAAACACTGTAATTCCACATAAAAATATGTTTATTTGTTCACGACCAGGTTTTTCTGTAATACAGCTTTAGTTTTTTAAAGTATTCCTTCCAAGCCTCCATGGCCTCTTCTTCTATGCATTGAATTTCTCCTGCAGACTCCAGGACTTCCTCAACATTTCTCTAGGTCTTGTTCTGTTTCTCATAATCCCATAGGTCTTTGTGATTCCTTTGTAGTTATTTGACAACTTGTCGGTAAATTCTTCCTTGGCCGTTTCCTATGCAAGTTTCAGCACCTGTACTGCTGCCTTGGTCAGTCTTCCAGTTTTTTTATTTTTATTTGATCTTTACTTGACCCATCCTCTCAATGCTTATTTTTTTCTTTTAATTACTTTGGATAACATTCATTCCACTGGAGTGTTTCTTTTTTCTTTCCCATTCGATCTTGCACAACGTACTTTCTCTGCTGTTTTTACTATTGTTCTTCAATCTTTTCCACTCCTCTTCTATTGTTCCTGCTCCATATTTTTAATGCCTTGCCTTATTCCTTTTAAAAATTCATTTTTCATGTCTCTATCATCTAATTTCCAGCCTTCAGTCCTTGTTAACCTTGTTTTTATTTCTGTTCCTACCTGCAGTTTCTTAAGATCTGCTTAAGATCTTAAGTCTGTGATTTTTTTCCCTCTCAAGTTTATTCCACCTTTTTAATTTATTATGCTTACTCCAAAGCTTTCCATAATTTCCTCATGTATTCTTCTGTCTTACTCCTCTTTTGCATTCATATTCCCTATGGTCAGTACTCTCTCTCTGTCCTCATTTATCCCTCCAACTCACCCTCAAATCTTTCATTTTCTTCATCTGTGCAGCCCATCCGGGTGGCATGCATTTTTATTAAGGTGTAATACACCATGCACCATTATTGTCATTTTTATTGTTCTTCTAATTACATAATCAATATTTGCTTGCCATTTATCTAACACTATTGCATTCCCTATTTTGTTCTCCCAACCACCATATTTTATATCCTTCTCTTAGATCCTTTTTTTCCCTTTCATTTGGTTTTGTTAATCCTACTGTTTCTTTTTCTCTTCTTCAATAGCTGTCACCTCTTCTTCCACTTTATCCTTAGGTGTCACTATGTTTATTGTCCCTATTTGAGTATTTTTCAGGGGTTGTTTCCATTTGTAATCATCCTTTCTGAGGCTATGTATGCTGCTGAAAGTGATGTATTTGATCTTCCACTAAAATTTTCTAATGCATCATATTGTATTTGGCAAATTTAATTTATGATTAAAAGTAATCGGAATTTATTTATATTTTTTCATTTGGGACAACTGCAGAGGTTTGTAATTTATAAAAATCATAAAATTGCATAATGAATTTAGGGTTCTCTTTTGGTTAGGACTGACAATTTTTCATTAGGCTTCAATTTCAACATATTGAGGGTCTACTGTACATAATAGATATATAAATTTATATTAAAGATTTGCTCATAACTTAAAAAGTTTTTAAATCCTGGCATATCTGGCTAGTTATTTTCCATCTACTTTGTTTCTTTTCTGCATTTGAGGTTATTGCTAACCATTTATTTTTCTGTAAACTTTTGAATGCTCAATATTTTTGCTTTCTATAACCATGACTCCATATACCAAGATCTCTTAGCTAATGAAAATTTATGTCAGTAATCTGAATTAATGTTCAAAACTGCTACTATTCCACCTCATTGAAACTATGGACTTAATATGTTGTGTAGGATCATATCCTCACATCACATTTTTCATATGTAATGTAAGTTTTCTCATTTTATATCCACCCACAGGCTTGTCATTACCTCACAAAAGTCTCAACCAGGATCCAAAGCCCTCTTTAGTCTCATCATCAAGTGTGGCCGCTACCATATCAGTGCCTACTATACACCTTGCAGGCAAGGTTGTACAGCAGCCAGTGGCCTTTCTGGGTCCAGTGACCACTGCTGCACCCAGGTCTCCCAGAGAAATGTCACAGGATATGGAGGGAGCAATTATGCCACCATCGTCTGGGAAGTTTGCCAGTTCATCCCCACAGCACACGCTTCATGCCCTCCACCAGCAGCCAGCTACGGTTGCAATTGCTGGAGGTCAGTCTCACTGTGACTGTTCAATGATGCCACTTGGCCATTTTCTTTTAGAACTTTGAATTACTTTGTGAGCAAGCTGTTGAGTCTGAATTCTGTGGTATCAAATTGGCCAGATATTTTTAAACCTCTCAATTGTATCCTGATTAAGTACATTTTCTCTTATATGCTATCATGAAGACTTATATTTTCCCTCAAATGTTGCATAAATTGACACACATGTCCAAACTAGTAATATGTTAATTCAATTCTATGATTCTTTAATTCCTAACCAAGAATTTATAATCAGGATTAAGTACTTAAATCAGTGAAAATTAATTCCAATTTTGGAGGATAATCAAATTCTTATTTTAAGATTGTAAACATAAATTGCCACTGCTCTGATTTTTACATAATGTACTTAAAGCAGAATTGGAATCAGCCATAATTGTAGTGCTGTAAAATCACAGTGTGAAAAAGGGACAAAAATTTGAGTAATTTGTTTTGAACACCATTTCATGTATAATCGTAGTATATTTGTGGATGAACATGCTGGCTGGGCTAGCTGAGTGGGTAATGCTCTCACCAGCTAACCCAATGGTCACAGATTCCTGTCCAGCTCATTGATGTTACATTTATCTCAAACTAATTTTCCTGAATGGTTGGCATCAACAAGGCCATTTAACAAAGCAACCCCATGTTAAAGTGAAAATTAAGTGGAAATAAATTTGTGGATGAACGTGAAAATTAAAATAAAAAATAACCTGAAATGTTGAGCTAGGAAAAAAATATTATGTTAAATAATTCATGTCTCAGAAAAATACCAAAGAACTCTGACGAAATATGTCCCTTAGAGTTGGTGAGTTCAGGCACGTGGAATGTCTTTACATTGTTGTTAAAATAAACTTCTGTGACAATGGGAAATAATAAATGCATTTATATGTTCTGTGTTATGTTTTTGGTTTTCTTGTTTTAATGCAAACTGTGGAAGTAAAATAGCAATACGAACAATTGTGAATGTTGCACTGTCAAAATTAATCCCAAATCAATCAAAAGAAACATTCATACTCATTCAATATTTATTATAATTTTAATTCCTTAAAAAGACAGAAAAGGGTGTCGTATTCTTTTTTTGACGAATAAATGCTTCAGTGAAAGGGGAATGCATAGTCATGACAAAATAGCAGTGGAAATCAACTGAAAATGTCATTTACAAAGCATGAAAAAGGAGACAGTAAAATGGTTTCTTAATTTCGCACCGCAACATGCATGAACTATGGTCATATCAAAAACTAACTAAGAATCATTGGAAATATATGTTGAGATACCATATTAATAATGTAAATGAGTCATAAAAGATAAAAAAATGATGATATGTAATAGGAATAATGAGACTGAACTATTTGTCATTGTGATCATAATAGCTGGCCTTGGTGGCAGAGGGGTAATGTCCTCATCTTCCAACCAGAAGGTCATGGGTTTGAATCCCGACTAGGTGGATTTTTCATTCTCCACTAGGGCATGGATGTGTGTGTTTCATCATTGTTATTTAAAAAAATAAATGTTATAGTGCCCACTGCAATTTTCCTCTTAGTGCTGTGTGTGGGTGACTGTTAAATAAATAAATAAAGTTGATATTTCCAAATTCCATGAATTTATGGGTTTGTAAACTAATTTTAAACATCACATAGGAGAAAATGAGATTTAAGTGAAATGGGTGAGGGCATTTAGCCATAGATATATGAAGTGTTGAAGACCTTTTTGTCCAATAAAAAACAGTGGGAGACTAAATTTTTTTTCATAATTGTATATTGGAGAAATATTAAATCATTGGAGTTTATCCAAATTTGTATGTGGATGGCACCAATATTCTAATCTCTGTAATTTATATCCATGCATTACCAAGGAATTGCAAAGCAGCACTAAATCTTGTGACCTCCTAGTATAGGGAAAGCAACATGATATTAAATCAGAAAAATCTCAAACCTTCTTTTTACTTCATCCCCCAAATTTATTCCTTTAATGAGAGAAGATGACAAAACTATACAATTTGGTACAGATATTAAGCTTCTTGTTATCTATTTAGAGTTGAATTTGTCATGGGAGACTCATATCGATAACATTTCACGGAATTTAAGTTCATCATGTTTCCTAGGTACCTTGAATGAAACAGCATAGAAGTACTATTAATGTTTTATTATGGTATTGTATACTCCTATATTACATAAGGCATTATACTCTGGGATGCTTGTACCCTTTCGCAAAAAAATTTTAAACTGCAAAAAAAGACCATTCACATTATTGCTTCCAAGCTTCCCGCCCAATATTTCAAGAACTTGGTCTTTTACCACTCCCATATATATACATATATACTTTTTCTAGTACTCTATGTCAAACAGAACCAATCTAAATTTGAAGTAAACTCACATTACCATAACCACTAAGCCCGTACTCTCTCTAATCTACACATCCACTATAATAGAACCAAAAGCAGCAAGCCTGGGGTCCAAGTCAATGGAACCAATACTATATAATAAACTCCCAATCAAGTGCAAAGAAGCAAAAATATAGGACAATTTGAAGAAGATGTGAGAAAATTTCTCAATAAGAAAAAATAGTACAGTATTTCTGAGTTTATAAATGACAAATTCTGATGCCCATAGTAATGTGTAATAGTCTTTGCTAATTTGTATTGTTTTCTATCTGTGATACCTTATTATATGTCAATTCGTTTTGTGATAAATGATGATATTTCTAATATCTTATGATAAATGACAATTTCTGTTGCCTAAAGTAATATCTGATCTTTTTAATATATTTTTTTCTACCTGTCTGATACCTGTACTTATGTTCCTTGGGCTAATGAACATTATTATTATTATTATCTTGATCATTCACCAATGCAGTGCATGCTAATGAACACTTTTGCTTCTCCCTCTTACTTTTCCAGGAAGTATTACACTGCCCAATGGAGTAGTTGCTCACGCAACAGCCTCACCTGGTGCTGGAGTTGCCCTGGCACGAGCCATTTCTCCAGGAAGCATCACCAGCCGAGCACACTGCCCCCCACCACTGCCCACAACGCTGACGCTTGCTCACTCGCCTACCTCTGGTGAGCATTCATATAAAACCACCTCATGTCCCCTCTTTCTTATCCAGGAGTGCCAACTCCACCTCTCCACATCTTTCTGTCTTCCCTCAGGTTGCAATGGCCAAGGGCAAGGTTCAAGTTGTTGGTCACTTCCTTTCATTTGTGGACTTAAGATTAATTCTACACCATGTACATATATAAACTCAGTGGGCTGTTCTTATATCAGCACATTGGAAAATGAGTCATGATGAAGTGAGAAATTCCTACGGCCGTATTCATAGTTACCGAGTTAAACCCAGGTTTAAGCGGTTTTACTTAGACCTGGTCTAAGTGAGATTTAAGCCGGGTCTAAAATTTGGTCTTGAGCATTTAAGCGTGGGACTAACTTGGACCAGGACTACGCCGTGAAGATAATACGCAACGTTTGGCAAAGTCACAAAACTGCCATTTTCAACAATGATGAGCGTTAATCCTATAATTTTGAATTTGTTCTTCACATTTTTGTGAGGACTGCTGTACACACTGCTGCTTCAGTTACTGCTCAATTATCGATTTGCATTATTTAAGTTTATCTTTTTCGTATTAATTTCATTAAGGTAGGTTAGTTATATTTGCCTAGGTTTTATTAGATTGTTATTTTTGGGGTTAAATTAAATTTATTTTCTATTTCAGGGCTTTGTTTTGTCAGAGTTAAATTACTATTTAGTTAAGTTACTAGTTATTGGTTAGCGTTAATTAATGTCTTTATAGATACACTTTTAGCCATATGTTTTCTGTAATCTTTCTCTTTTGCGTAATATACGTGTACGTAAATAAACAAAATGCCTATGCTACGAAACTAATAGCGAAATGATATATATAAAATTTTGAAGCCTATTCTACAAAATTTCCTTATTACTAAACTATGTAAATATAATATGTAACTGTACAAAAACCAAAATACTAAAATGAAAGTAAATAGCCAAAAGGAAACCAATAGGAAAGAAAGAAACCACTATACTACCTCGATTACATATTTAAAATCAATAAGGCACGTATTAAACTAAATTATTAACCATGATATTAATGATACTAACTATACTATATACTATAACTACTAATATTACAACGCAAATAAGAAATTTAAAATGAATCACAAACAATGTCAACAAACTAATTTGTCTAAGAACTCAGATAACTCTACTAACCTTTTTAACTATTTAAATCATTAACTGCTATGCCTAAAATATAAAACCTCACTAAATTAAAGCCCGTAACCTAATGGAAATCTTCTAAAACACCTACTGCAATTAAAACACTTCTAAAGCTGGCGGAAGAGAGCCGTCAACATAGAGCTAATGCCGCTAGTCTCACTGCTAAACCAGCTCGTCATTGGCTTAACTTGGCCCAGACTAAACTTAGCCTGACTAACGACAAGTGGCATTAAAACCACACTACGAATACCGGTTTAGCGCTGAAGCTGGTCTAACTTCCTTAAACCTGCCTGAGAACCGGACTAATGTAACTATGAATACGGCTGCTAGAGTTTTTGTTCTGGCACAAAAGTCTCCAATTGTTCAGTAGTCCTTCAAAAGGTATGGAATAGTTTTTGCACATTTTGCAGATTTTATTTGAAGCAGTAGAACTTTAAGATTTTTGTCACATGCCAATGATATCTGCTTTGGGGTAAAGGAGCAAGGCCTGAGCTTAGGAAAGAAAAGAAACAGAAATTAAGGGTTTCTAAAAGAGTTATTTTTTATTTTTGCCTCAATATTCTTAGTATTTATATATTTATATGCCATTGTTTTTATAGATTATAATAAATTATGTTTAAACTGCTGGATTTTCTAAAAATTGATGGATGATTGAAAAGGAAGAAATCTAGGAGTAATAACAACGCAAGTTTCTTATACCCATGAGAGTGGAATTTCAGTTGCATGAGAAATTACTCTGAAGTGTGTAGTCAGTACAGTGTTCAAAGTTTGTCTGTGGTTATCCTTATATATGAAGACTATTTTTGAACTGTCATGATTTAAAATAAATAGGCATTAGGTAAAGCTAAATATTATCAAATGAATCTAATGGCTTACAAAATAAAAAGTTCTAGACTTAAAAGCAGTTAATTATTTCATTTTAATATGCCATAATTTAGGTATTGGTTGAAGATTACTGGAGAAATTGATTATTATTTAAATTCTTATGAATTGGTAGAAGATTACTAACCATTAGGATAGTGAATGTTGGAAGACAAAGTGCTTTTAATATAATTAAGGAGACAGCACACTCATACTCTCCACCTTACTCCATCATAGGTAGTTGTCTCATTCAAAATTGTATTTTAAACTACAAATACATATTTGTTCAAGGTCAGTAGTCTTAATCGACTTTAAAGGAGAGAAAACCTGACACTCGATGCAAATTAACAAGGCAAATAGTATCAGTTACTTATGCTGATTGCGAAGCTAAGCTAAATATTATAGGAAGATGAGGCCAGGCAAATGACCATTGTCCCTTGCATGACTTTCAGAGAATGGATAATTTTAAATGTCAAAACTCTTAAATGAGTAAAAAAAAGAAGGAAAGAGCTTCAAATCTGGAAGCCTTTACATGCAGTGAAGTAATCCAATGTTGTGTGTTAGGTCAACATTCTTAATGACATATGATGTGGAAGAATGGATATCATGCTGTGCAGTGGACAGCTGATGTGTGTACATTTCCTGTGGGTGAATTAAAAAACAAAAGGCTGAAGCAATTTGTAATGGCCACCTTTTTTCACTGAAATTATACCTTTTTTTCACTTATCCCAGTTCCTCCAAATCCTTGTTGATTTGATAAATCATTTGTCCTGATTATCTTGTCAGGTAACATCAATAATGTTACATTATCAAAGACAATAGGGTTTGAATCACTGAAGGAATGTTTGCATGCTGGGATGGCAGAGTGGGAATGGGCCCTTACCACACCACCAGGGCCCCCACTTGGTGCATGCTCTTACTATTCTTCTCATTGCATTGAAGGAATCACACACTTGGTGACGCCACTTGCTGGCCATGCTACTCTGGTGACGACTAGCGGGGGTGGTGCCTCTGGTCACCCACTGATGGCACCATTGGCACTCGTTTCCTCTACTGGTGGACCAGTGGCTGCGCACATCTTAGGGTCTGGCAGTTCAGGGTCATTGGGCACGACACCTGTTGGGGCCAAGGTGAGCAAGAGTACCCTTGAAAGTGTGTGCTCCCGTTGAATGTCATGGACACCTATGAAACCTCAGAAATTTTATGTTGTGTGAAGGCATTCTTTTTAGTTTTAGTGCATGTGTGGCCAAAGATTCGAAATTATTTTGCAGGTCATGGACAAGCCAAACCCCACCCATTCATAAATATAACAGAATGCATTTTAAATGCATAAATTAACAAAAGAAAGCATTTAATCATAAACTCAAAGAAGTGTGTTTACTCTAGATGGATTTATTCAATTCAAATAGGATGCTATGTTATTCTCAGATGGTCTCACTTCCTTTCTGCTTCATGCTCTATTTTTGTGTGAAGGCGCACATAATGCTTCCTTTTTTAAATGATGAACAAAGTCTGTAATGTTGGAATAGATGATGCCAATTTCCATTTTATGTCCAAACTTTTGGATTCCGAATATTTCTTTGTCTAAAATCAGACTATTTCTTTACTTCCTTGTTTTCTTAGTTGAAACTGAAAATGTTATAAATATCTAGTAATAACCACACACTAGCACAAAAACAGGTATATTTGGTCACTGTTGCACTGATATCTTTTGATACAAGTAACATATTTAGTTATTCCCTGAACATCCAGCTGCCTCTCTTTCCTTCTTAAAGTCAGTTAAGACACTTAAGTGAATCAGATCAGCCAAGTGCTTATAAATAGGAGTGTCTGTTCAAATTCCAGGCTTGTCCTTCACCTGGTATCCTGAAGTTAAGTATTACAGAAAACAGCACAGAAAAATTACTCATTTTAGTGTGTGACAGATGTGAGTACTAGTCTTAACTGATGAAAGCATATATACTTTTAATAGCTTGGTCAACATTGGTCAAAAACAGACTATTATGACCTACTCACCATAATCTATACTTATTATATGTAGTTGAATTCTATCCTTTGAAATAGTGTATCCTCAAGATTGGAAAATATGTCAAACCTGGAAAATTGTTCCTTTGTAGGGATGTGTAGATGTTTTCCTTTGACCTGTACTTCTTTGTCCCTCTTGAAAGAATCCCCCATTGTGTCCCTTGGTTGAATCATACTCAACCTATTCAAGGTAAGAAATATGTGAACTGAACTCTTCATCTTTAACTTCCAGCACAGCCTTGTTGATCCAAACATATGGTCCCATTTTCTGTTACTCTCTGGAATTATAATCTCCTCCCTGAGAACATTGCCCTTCATAATGTTGCCAATAAGCGTGACCCACAAGATGCCCCAAAAATTTTATATTAATTTAAAAAAATGAAATGAGCTCATCATATGTTATTTATGATGTAAAAATATTTTTACATAAAATAAAAATTTATTGCTTAAAATTTTCATTGACAGTAGAATTGGTAACATTTCACAGGATGTAGAATATTTTCTTGGCCTGCTCTTGGTAATTTATTTTTTTAGGGATCTTAATGGTGAATAAATCATAACTTGTTATGAGAGATTAGAGAATAGGAATATTTTCCTTTCCTGATTGCATGATAAAAATGAATTACTTTGGAATTTTTAAATTAAGTTAGTCAAAATATTCTAAAGAAATATGTATCTTTAAATCAAAATATGTTGGTTAACACTTGAAATCCAGTATTGTGAGGGGTTTTAAGTGAGTAATAATATACACTGTTTTTGGCTCTACTTTGTGGAACTCTATATTTAAAGGTTGAAATAATAATTTTTGTTTTCCAGAACCTTTACAGTACAAGTAAAGGTGGTCATGTAACATTTAAAAAATTTCTTTCGTTAGGCCATATACCAATAAGTTTTAGTTCATTACCAATACATTTTTTACTCTTCCCTTAAATAGAGACAGAGAGTTTGATTTTTTATTGTTTAGTTGAAGCATTATTAAGTCTGGTACCCATTATTAAGGGATGTATTATTAGTGATGAGATAATGTATGTCATTCTGAGTCCTGATGGAATGGGAATATCTTGGTTCATGTGGAACATATGGAGATTACATCTTATGAAAGCATATGTACTATATATGTGCATGCAAGGAACAGTTAATGAATTAAGTTTTGTGAAAGGTTTTCTGCCAAAGAAACACCTTGTGTAACTTGGTCACTGAAGATCCTCAAAAACATGCTTTTAAACACTTCTTCTGGAGCCATATTGTGAAACAAAAAGCCTCACTGCTGGGTGGCAACACCGAACAATTCTTACTGTCTCACTGTCAATTGCAGGTGATGTCTTCAGGGACTGCGGCGGGAACCATACCATTGCTCAAGCCAATGGCCATGGGTGGGCAGCTCCCCCTGATGAATGCACAGTACCTGACGACAGCTGCTGCCCTGGCCCACCTTGTCAAGCCCCTGGTCGTTGTCAGCTCGGCCCCCAGTTCGGTGCCAAATCACCATCACCACCTCCACCTTCACCATGGTACCAGTGGTGGGAAGCCACCCTCTTCCAGTCGGATCAACCCCTCCCCTCCGCAATAGTGGGCATAATTTTGTGAATGAGAAAGGCCCCCCCCCCCCCCCCCCCCCCCGCCCGCCACCAGCCCGAACCAGCACCCCCGGCCCCCCCGCGCCCCCCACACCACCGCCCCCCCG
>WURS02423835.1:0-16525 GCA_011762765.2 Rhinocypha anisoptera
AGCATACAAAATTGAAAAAAAAACTTCTGTAGAATGTTAGAGGAAAACGGTCATAGCAGAAGGGACATTAGAAGGAGACTGTCGTTAGAAGAGTCTTTACGATAAGATGAGATGGCAGACACTTTAAATAAAGAGGTGATAGAAAAGATTAATGAAAAATTCGAGTATATAACGTGGTATTGCATGGTTCCGAACATTAGCCTCAAGGAAGCCGAGAGTTAACTGTAGGCTTTTGAGACGTGGTTGTAGCGAAAAATGCAGAAAGTAAAATGTGTATAGAGAAAAACATACGAAAAAGTTTTAGGCGTGGCAAGAGAGATGGAATTTTCGGAGGAAATCAGGAGAACGTAAGAAAGTAGATGTAAAGGAAGTATGAACTGAAGCAGAGGGATTTTTATAAAGGCGTGTCACGGTCGCTCTTTTCGGAGAGAAATCCTTCAACCTGCAGGTTATCAATCATGATCATGGTTCAAATTACTTTTTGAAATATTGGCAGCAAACAAAATCCTCGAAAAGGATATAGTTAGTGCTGCTATTAATAGGTTCGTTTACAGTTGATCGCTACATGTAGACTATTTTCTTAGTATACAACGTTTTATTGAGGATTCATGGTACTAGTATGTGAAACAAGACATTTCTAATCTAATCGGTTACTTATATATTTTTATTTTGATCTGGATTGGGATTAGTATAGGTATAGTCTTTTGCCTAAAAAACACTTTCTTAACTATGTGTGCCAAGAAAAAAAATGTTTTCTTAATTTTTCGAAGAGTATTTTGGTGACTGTACAAGGATTTTATCAGTTAAAGCAATGTAAAGTTTACCTTCATTTACAGCAGTTGATTCATTCCGTTTCACCATATAGTAAGAATTTTCCCGAGTTCTGCTCAATCGCCGCTTATTCTTAACCATTGGTTAAATGTTACTAGGATCCTTGTTAGGGTAATTTATTAGTAATTTAATCACTTGTTCAGTCAAATCTGAGGATTTACCGTTCCGATTGGTAAGTTTCCAACCTCGTCTCAGCGGTTAAAGTGCTTCTAATTTCAATTTCTAATTTTTTTTTTAATTTGAAGATATTTTCTGGTCTTCAAAAAGTTTTTTGGGTCAAAATATTACAAATTACATTATTCCCCATTAGTCCATCATGTTAGATTCCTGAATAATATCGAACACCTTGATTCATAAATCCCTGTCTACCTGCATGGTCTTTCCTCTGAGTTGCACATTACTTAATCATTAAGACCACCTCATCTTTCCCCCCATGTTCGACCATCTCCTCTTCCTAACTTATAATTTTCTCAATTGATTTTTGGCGTAGCTATTCTTATTCATATTGACGAAGTCTAATTCATTCATAAAAATAGGGCTATGCAAAGTTTTACTTACCTTTCATTGCCTGCCCTAGACCGGTGTTTTCCAAATTTATTTTGAGGAACTTTGCTTTCATAAACCTATACACATACACCCACCACCGAAACCTTCATGTATCTTTTCGCCCTCCTAGACCAAAGCACCGCTCCCAAGGGGGAACCACTTCTTTAGACTCTCCTGCCCTTATAAATTAAGCCTTAGGCTCTGCTGCTGCACATAAAAGATTGAATGATATTTATCAACAATCACCACATTGGTAAAAATCTTTATTTGCACAGATAAAAAATAAACTCGCCAATTTTTTCAATTTTCCTCAATGTATCCTTTCATGGATGTCATGAATAATACCGTCCAGGTGTCTTTAATATTTAAAAAAACTGTAATACTATTAATTTGTAAAAATTATCCTAAATAAATGTGATTTATGTCAAATAGGGGTATATATTGACTCTATCTCTGACACAACGAATTTCTTAAAGTCACCAGTTTCAGGCTCATATTTATCTGATTTAATTAATAAGTTCTTAATACATGTGATCAATTGAATGGAAAGTGGGTGTCATCACTGGAAACAACCTCAATTTAACATATTACGGGAATATAAATCTATTTTTAAATTAATTCTTTTGGGATTCTAGATTCATATTTCAGTGTTTGAAGCATCTAAATTTGATAAAAAACCCCACACACAATGCATTAGAGCAATTAAATTCCAAATACCGCGGTATTTATTAAAGAAATGCCCCTTATCGACTTAATCGACGGATGTTATCTGTCTTAGATGTCAGAGATTTTATTATATATCCAATGAGGTAATGAATTCTTGAAATTCTACAATATATACTTTTTCACTAGATCCAAAACACGTTTAGATTATCATATCTCATCACTCATGTTTTCAAATTTCTTAAAAGTATCCATTTATGATTTTTTATACGACAAAACTTCTTCGGGTTTCATTTTCGCTACATTTGTGGTTCATTCAACGCAGATTCATGAGCTAAGCCTTTCTTTTGCCTGAGTAATTGCCTTCAAGGGCAATTTTAAAGCAGTGACTTGGAAGGCCATTAAAATATTATATTTTAACTGAAGTCACAGAAAACGATTTCACCAGTGCATTTATGTCGATCCAATATCCAGAGTTCTCAACGGAAATTTGATTTACAAGAGCGAATTACCAAAAATTAAAAGTGCGTATGAGAATGACTTCATATAAGTTACCACACACCTTTTAAAATGAAAATTACAATGGTGATAATAAAACTACTTTGCTTTCCACTAAAAAGAAATATATTTATTACGACTAGTTTCGCAACTAACACAGTATCATTTTCAAGTGCTCAACAAGTCAAGTTCAAGCAATAAATATATTTATTTTTAGTGGAAAGCAAACTGGTTTTATTGTCATCATGTTAGACTTCCACAAAGTAACGGCCTCTTCTATCAACTACTTCAAATTACAATGGCCCTCAAAATAGACTTGAAACACCCCAAAGTGCAGAAAATACGAGTAATGAATTTCCCGAATATATTCTGCCTAACGAGTAGGTTATTCTAAATGGAAAAGTTGTTTAAAACGAGAGTCTCACTTCGATTCTCGTACTGATTTTCATCGGAGAGCCATTGTATGCTTCTGAAAAATATGTTTTTTTATAGTTTCAAAATGTTCAGAAGTAAATTTATACAATTATTTTTTTTAAGTTTTAGTTCACATTTGATAGAAAAGGCTGTTTTTTGTTATCGTATAACTTTAAACTATTGGGTTAAAGGACGGAAGCAAAGGAATTATCAGCGACATTCCATTTCACCTTTGGTAGCAAATTTCAATCCCTCCACGTATGTGGTTTCTCTCTATACCTTCTTTATTCTTTACGCTCCATGTTGTTCACATTATTGGACAAATTGCCTCGGGTAAGTGAATAATGACCGCCATAATGCACTTAAAGGTTGTAATCTGCAGCAGTGTGCCAGGAATAGGAGTGGGATAGCATCATTTATGGAATTTACGACATAAAATGTAAGATTACACTCGGCGATTTTAATGCAGATGACTTTCGCGTCACTCGGGAGGACATCCGTGAAGCCCCCGTTTCGATGCAAGCGGTGTTATCACGTTACTCTAGTTCCTGAAACGTCAGCTGCTTGCCGGTCGGAAACACAACTCGGTCGTCAAGGACAGACCGGGGTTAAAAAACACTTCCGCCATCGCAGAGTCGTCGGTCGGGAAGCACAACGCACCGAGATGAAAAATTCGCATTATCCGCGAGCCCTCTCAATTTCTCATGTCTCCAATTTTTAGTAAAAGGCAGGAAATTGTTTGTTATTGGAGTGACTGAGACAAAAAGTGCTGCAGCATACAATATTAGAATGCCCCTTCCCATTTTGTCTTAAAAGTTTTAAAAGTCAAACAGATTTAATTGATAAACAATCTTAAATCTATTTGAATAAGTCACCTTTCATAAAATGTGCCAATTGGATAGTTATAATCTAATAGGCGGCGAAAAATTATTGACAGAATTGTTTATTTTTTTCTAAAATAAACATATCATGAAAACAATAAATAAATACGATGGTAAGCGCCATCACCCTTATCGTCGAAACCGGTAGTGCAATGTTATATTTGTTTGTGGAAATATACAAAGTTTGGAAACCAAAATTGTTTATCATGGAATTCCACCAAGTGTCGTCGTTCGCAGTCAATTTCAAGCAATAAATAATTACTTACTTTTTCTGTTTTTATGTAAACAACTAAGTTCTTTAATGACCTAACTCCTTTTTACTATAGATCATTTAATTATGTGGGTTGAATCGCCTTTGATATGCCGTTTTAAAAATGACTATCTGTGTGCTGTACGCTTCTGTTCTAAGGTATTTTTAATGTCAAATAAACACTCTTTGGTTTCCTCAAAATACCATTTAATTTAATAAAGTCTCAATGCTGTCACAATGTTTCTGACTTAAATTCGTAGTCATTAATTGATAAGTTTTGCATGGTGGGGCAGTTTTATTTTTAAATTAATGAAAATGTCGACGGTTTTTATATGGAAATACTCTTAAAAATAAAAACATGACCATAAAATTTTATTGCTATTATCTTTGGACGAAAAATCAGTTTGTGCACAAGATCTATCACCTGCTGAATAACCTACGTTTGATTTAATTCGTATGAAATTAACAAACCAGTATTTGTGATAGTCAAAGGCTTGGTTACAATAAAGTTATAGACAGGAGCGTTACAGTGCGTAAAGTAAGCTTGAAAACACTAAATATCTTTGCATAAAGAATCGCTTTCAACACTGGAAATAACATTTAACCCTCCACCCCTCCCCCTAAACTTCAACCCCTCGCTGTTAGGCAACCGATCGCTACCTTTGTGTATTCATATGCTGAAGATATGGGAGACCCCCAAAAAATACGGAATTTTGTTTGCTGGGTCTACGTTGACAGGAGTTTCAATCGCTACTCAAGAATAGTTAACGCCACGAATAATAATTTAACCTCCTTGTATTAATAGGAATGTTGGCGAAGACTTTGACTGGTCATTGAATATTCCGTGGAGTGTGAGTTACATGAATTTCACCTGGAATGCGAAAATTCTTATCTCACTGTTATAAGACTGTAAATGTGAGTGATGTGTTTTTGCTTTGAATTAAATTTTCTTATCCTATCTTCTCTTTGTGGTTTCAAACCCGTTTCTTTACCAAAGCAGTTGCTGTCTTTTACTATGTTTTACCCGGACTTCCTACTCATCTTTTTCCGCCTGGTTTGTTGTCTACATATGCAATCTTAAAATGCCTCTGCTCTCTTTTAACTGCTCTGTTACCGTCCATTCTATACTACCCTTCTTGCGTGAGTGTTTTTCTGCAATGGGTTTTTTCGTCAAGGATAACAGCCTGCCATATTTAAGTGTTCCCCGCATAATAGTAAATATCATTCAACACGGTTAACAATTTACTTATCGCTAATGTTTATTATTTATATTAAAACTATATCTTTCATTATTTGTATAAACCAATTGTATTTCTGACAAGAGGTTTGATGGAGGAAGATGCTAGGCAGTCCCAATCTCGCCCTAAAAACTGAATTTTATTATTATTATCCTTGATTGGAGAGTAATCTACCGGCTAAGGTAAGTTTTTCAAGAGTCTCAGGTTAGATGTTCCACACTACATATAACTTAATCCCTCTTCAAATCTGCATACTTCCCGCCACCTATCATTCTGTCCAATATCTCTTTTCTCTTCCTACCCCTGCCTCACTCACCCAACATTCTACCCTCCATTACAATCTTCAACAACCCATTGCCTCTGAGTACCCCTTCCGCCTTCACCTTCCCTGTCTTTTTAGGAATTCTCGCAGCAATCGCCTCTACTCCCTTACCATTCTAAAAACTTCTTCATTCGTTTTCCTCTCTCTGTCCACTTCAACCTCTCCATCCGTCGCCAAGCCCACATCTCAAAAGCCTCCAATCTATGTTCCTCATGGACCAGGTTTCGGATCTACCATAAGCCAGGATACCAGAATATATCAGGATATAATGCTACCACATGAGGGTTTTTACTAATCTTTTTTTCAAGTCTTTGTTTAAGGTCCCTCTCATCAACTCTTTCCTTTTCGTAAAGGCCTATTTTGCTAATGCAATTCTTCGTCTAATATCCATGACACTACATCCATTTTCCTCTGTGATGCTTCCCAAATAAGTAAAAATTTCTACCTGTTCTGATTTATGCCCTTCTAGTATGATATTTATCCTAGACTTCTTACTTGTCTAAAATCTCATTACTTTCGTTTTTTTACTATTATTTTTTTTCCAAAACTTATTACACTGGTCGTGTAAAGCACAAGGACTGCAGTACTTTGGCTGAATTACAAACTAGGGCTTGGCCGTCGGCGAATTTGACTTATTTAATGAGTTCTTCACCAACTTTCACTCCTGATGTCTACCTTTTCCTTTGCCACTTTTACCATCTCTCTGAATACAGAGTACATTATTATCATTAACCTTTTAATTTATGATACCTCCATTTTTCGTTTAGTATCTAAAGTTTCGTTTTCTATTTATGTTGCGCATGCTAATAATAGTCTTACTAATGATTTCTCAATTATTAATTAAGTCCTCAACAACATTATTCTTTTTCATAAGGTCGGTTTTTCCAAATGACAAAATAGAAAATACCTTAGTTTGGTACTACCAACACTCACTTGTATAACTAAAACCCCCCTCACTCACTGTAACACAATGCTGTGTGCTTTTCAGCCATTCCTTTCTCTGAGCTGCTAAGATGTCCACGAATGGCTGATATCAAGAAAATCGCCTCGCTTGGGCTATGAAATGGATTATTGTAAAGTATCATCTGGGATTTGAATTCCTATGTAGCAGTAGTATATTTGTATTTACGGTCCGCCGATGGCCAAATAGCACCTCCTCATATTGAAGAAAAACCCAAACGGTGAAACCCAAATATTCATACACTACAAAATACCCATGCCATAGACGGGATTCGAACCCTCGGTCCCTGGGTTGACCGGCGAACGTGCAATCCACTACGCTAACCTTAGACCGGGCGGAGTCCCTGAGCCTGACCAGCTGACCGAATAACATCTCCTTTTTGTGATTCAGTTTGACCTTGACCTATTTACCATCATTTTGTTTGGCGTTGGCTTAGCATTCATAGACTCGATATGGATTTTACGAACTCTGAATCTTGGTTTGTGCCCAAGATCTTATGCACCGAGGCTGGCCGTCTATAGTAGTAAGCATGTTTTTTATTGGACGCTTTAAACAATAATTGATTATTTATCCACCTCTAAATTTCGAGATGTGTTTTTATGTGTTTTTAAATATTACCGAGGGATGAAAACGGTGAAAGCATTGCACCAATGATTTTATATTGCTATCGATAAATATTTTCTGTTATTTTTTAAATTCAAGGAGACATTGGTATTGTCCTGATAAGATTAATTCTGTAGTCTTGCCTTTTCTTGAAACCAGATAATTCATATTGATTCCATGTAAAACACCGTACATATTAAGTACTACCTTATTAACTATGACGGTTGTATATTTCTTCTTACGAGAGAACGAATTTCCGCGGAGGTGATAGTAATTCATTGCCCCCTTTATTCTTAAACAACTTCTAAAGTAGTCAAGGTTCTTCATCATATGACAGGAATCCTTATTGATGAAAAGGAAGTATCGGCTGAGGTAAAATAACTTTGGGAAATATTGGTTGTCAAATAATCGTGCTACTCTAAAACTTAACAAACATCTCACTATTTCAACTAACTAAACTTTAATGTAATTACCAGATTAAATTAAATATTTTAATGCCAAGATCTTTTTACGACAATATTTTCGTCTCCTTTAGATATTGCTTTAAAAGGATGTTGATGTGCAAGAAATGAAAACAACATAGTTTTAATGCATTATAGTAATCGTAATACATTTATTTGGTTAAAAAATGTAACAGCAAAGAATAGGTACACTGAAGAAATCTTTTAGATGAATATTTTTTATGGGTGTTGTGTGTACATAAATCAATCCCGTTCACAATAAGTAACAACATGAAATTCAGAATGTCAATTTAATAGTTATGGGAAATTTTTTAACCACTGAAGACCTTGCTTATTGACAACCTTTCATGCCTTTTATAGTGATTTTATTGCGTTTGCTTAAAGAATAATAGTTTGAAATCAAAACCGGCCATACTTGTGTTTTTAATACCTATTTTTGAGCAATGTTTCAGTTGCTGATCAAGTTTCCTTGACCTAGTATTCAGGAAAAATGTATGCTAGTAAACGACTGATATCGTGAGTCACTTTGCACTGAAGAAAATTCATTGCATGAATGTTTAGCACTTGGGTGACTCAAGGAATTGAAAGTGAGAACTTGTGAAAGAGTCACGCTAGTAAGAATATATCGGAATTAATAAAAGAAGATTATTTAAGTTTGATTTTTATCGTGCCTAATTCAGGTCTTCCTTAAGTAATTCATTCGACTAAAATCGGGTTGTGGTTCAGAGACTTATTTTCCTATAGCGTATTTTATTCCCAATTTTGGCCAAGTGTCTCCCCATAATTCCTTTAGAAAATGGATTTAACTGTTTATAGTGAGAAAATTCCGTGGAAGTGTATGTGCCTACGCGTCTTTGGATCGATCCTTGCAGCTCCACATTTGCGGACGCGTCCAAATGAACATTAAGCATATCGTACAGTTGGAGCGAGTTTAAACATCCAGCCGCGCTAATTTCATGGCGTCGAATTTGAAAAACCACCTCGGATTCCTTTTCAGAGCTGTCGCCCAGCTCACGTGAGAACTTGCCGCCTTTACAAAGAGAGGCGATGAGAGATGAGGGAGACAGTAAATCACTTTCTGACACTTAACATGAGTATTTAGCTCCTTTGAAGCGACGAATAATTGCATTGTTGCGTCTCCAAAACCTGACTGTGGCGTTAAAGTCAATATGCACTTCCTATTGTCATCCGACTTTCGGCGTAGGACCGCTTCGCCCCTAAGAATTGATTCTGGTTTTAGGATTCCAAAACGAGTTCAACCTCATCATCTTCTACGAGCTCGGCATGGATCTAAAAAAAAAATGTGCATGGCATGTTCCAGATATGTGGCGGATTATCTTTTGAAACACTCATTCCCATCAGGTGATCATTTGTTTATAACTAAATGACTGGTAATAAATCAATCTGGTCTATTATATGTTCGATTTTCGGATTGATCATTTATTTTTTCTCTTAAATTTGATGACTCGCTACTTGATTAATTTGAATGGGGGGTCTCAACAATGGTGAAGCTGAAAATAATCACAGTATTCAACCATGTGATCGGTTTTGTAGGCAAGCATAGACCTTTTGTAGGCATAGTTTCGAGTCTAACGGGGTGTTAAAATTTACACATTAAACCGAAATAGGAGAAAAATTTTAATGGGGATGGAAGAATTTCTACCACTCATCATTTTCCCGAACATGATTTAGTAAACTTCACTAGCAGAGCGAAGTCCATTACTGAAAGGGAACATTTTCGTTCGTGGATTTGAGATAGCATTCGACGGAGTTAAGCGGCCAAATTTTAATAAAGATTTTATGGAACGTAGGAATAAAATTGAGGGACATGATGTCCCCTTTGAAACCTGTACATGAATCAGAACATGCAAGTAAATGTAGCGGAGGGAAAATAAATGTACTCAGTTTTATATACTTGGGAGTAGTCCCTTTTCAGCTATG
Source organism: Rhinocypha anisoptera (assembly GCA_011762765.2). Classification (NCBI taxonomy): domain Eukaryota; kingdom Metazoa; phylum Arthropoda; class Insecta; order Odonata; family Chlorocyphidae; genus Rhinocypha; species Rhinocypha anisoptera. Next base: position 9,610 of record WURS02423835.1, read on the forward strand.
TTTTCGCATCGTGAAGGATGTGTGAAAAGGGCTTCGGATATGTGATAAGCCTGACGAAATTTATAGAGTATCTCGGATTTACAGAATCAATAAAGACGAATTCAAATAAATGACTGAAAACCTTTGATGAGCGTGCAAATAGAATGGGCATAAAGACTATGCAATGAAAATAAAATGCAAGCAAACCAAGGCAATGAGATTTTAGAAACCCATTGAAAATTCAAATATAATAATCGATGTCAGATGTATTTATGTAGAGAAGTTAGAAAACTTCTCTTATTCGCAAAGAATTTTAGAGAAAAAAGACAGCACATCCTGAATAGGACATCATAAGACAGAGGTTGTTTCTTAAAAGGAAGAATTTAGCGGAGTGAAAGGTGAGACAGGGCAGAGAACCACTAGAGTAAGAGATGAGGATGAAGGAGAATGGAGGCTCGGATTCATCAAGCCAAATACTGATGAAGATACTGACGAAAACGGGTGCTGATTTTTTTATTAATTGCCCTCTAAGAGGTGACGGGATTCATTTGTGTACATTGCCTAGTGACTACACGTTTCTGAAATCCATCTCGAAATTATATTTTCTGTCTCCTCAACCTTCATCCTATCCTTAAAATTCCACTTGGGCATCCTTAACGATGCGTCCTAATTTAGATTTTGAAATACGGCCGATAAATCTCCACAATCACTTTATCACAATAGACAGCACTCTTTTCTTTGCAATTTGTATAAGATCAATAGCCAACAATGTTGTTAATATATAATTAAATAGAGTTACTGTTTTTTAACCACAATGAGTTCCTGTTGTTGGCGAAGAATTACATAATGCGTAAATGAGACACCATGAGGTCCAACTTTGTGGAACGAATTAATGTTCATTGTTAAAACTTTTACAATACGTCCACAAAAATAAAATATGACCTGGTGATGACGGTAAAAGAGGACGTGTTGATGAAGGTATAACGTCGAAACCCGGGTCGTGATTGTATTTTATTTTTGTGGACGTATTGTAAAAGTTTTAAAAATGAATATTACATAATGCACTTCAACATTTACACTTTCCTCAGGCGGAAGATACATTTAAAAAATATATACGAGAAGTCAAATCGTCAAGAAAGCCCAAAAGAATAGGTAGATGAGAGAAAACAGGAAAAAATTCTGGAAAAAGGTTAAATTTAATCAGGTGATGATATATTATAATGAAATATAACCTACTAAAGGGAAAGCGCATACGAAGGGGAAACGTGCATATACTTCAGGACAATTAACCGCCTTGAATGTGTCCCTATTGTAAATAAATAATAAATGTCTAAAGTTCTAAGGATTCTGAGTCATATATAGTTGAATATTTCTGTCGATCAAAGTAGCGCCTTTAGAATCCCATTAGGATACGTAATGAAGAATCAGGCGTGATGGTGTGGAATGCTGAAATATTCATAATGAATAGAAATAGTCAAATTTCCACAGAATGAAGGATTTATTATGACCCGAGTTTCAGTGATACTACACTAAGATCAGTGTTTGCACTTGTATATCAATGCAAGTAAATGCACATGTATATCTGATGATGGTGTAGTATCACCGAAACTCAGGCCATAATAAATCCTTTATTCTGAGAAAATTTGGCAATTCCCTTTCATTATGAATATCCCATTAGGATGTGCGTATCTGCGACTCAAAATATTAGAAACTTGCCAACGTTTTACTAGTAAAATATCTGGCTTCTGAGAAATATTCTCTTATATATTTAGTATTGATTAAAATCCCATGTTCAATGCCAAGCACAGGTCCCTTGGTTGCATCTGCGTCATCGACCATGCATTTATCACTTTCTTCCAATAGTTGACGTGCACCCAGTGCAAACCTACGTGGCTGCGGCGAAAAAAGGGGTAACCATCGATGGTCTGCGTGAGAAGTTCGATACCGGAATCTTCGGGGCAGATGGAGAGGAATTTGGACTTGGACGCGACTTAACTTCGGTTCGAAAGGTAATGTGAGTACGGTATAATTTAGAATAATCTGCAACTTTCACCGCAGCTAACAACTCGGAGGGGAAGGGAAAGTGGGAGGGGCTATGAGTGCTTTTGCAACCACGGCCATAGCGAGTTAGTACGCCATTGGTCCTTAAACATATCACTGGGCGTGGCCATTTTTCATGCTGGATAGTCTTCCTCGCATTTGAGACACGATTAATCCACGGCGTTGAATTAATTTTACTCCGTTGGATGAGAAGTGAATCCAAGGCATAAAGAGCATTCTGCATTGGATACAATTGTTTTTTATTTTCAAAGGTCAGGAATTCAGAATCTGAATTGAAGTGCGAATTATTTATGCCTCATCTCGATAAGCTAAAAGATGAATTTCTTCTTGCCACCATAAAGGTTGTTGTACAGCGACGGGTTCCATTATTCACCGATAAGTAATGCTCACGAAATGCAACAGAGAAAAACAAAGCAATTTTCGGCAATAGAAAGAAAAAAGATATAAATTTCTTCACATGTCTCTTTGAGCAAGAATGTTTTATTTGTTTTTCAATAAAATTTTACATCATTAAGCAAGAATCATAGGAAAAATCGTTTCACTGAGATGGTTACTATATGATTAGAATATAAATACAACAGAAAAATATCCCGAAGAATATTGCGAAATTTCGACATATTATTAGAAGGAATGATTAATGGTCGATAACAGAAATGTGAACGATATTTGTAATAGATTAATTGGAAAATAATAACGAAGAAGACACTACGGTATTTCAATAATAGAAAGAGAATCATGTGGACGAATGACTAACATTCACAAGAAGTTATTTCAAAGTAAATATACAGGGGGAAATGAAATAGTAATATACCTATGACAACAGTCGGGAGTAATAATCGGCTATCATCACAAGTGATTAACCTAAATAAAAATTAATTACTAGGATGAAATTATTACTTTTGGTATATTAAATGTAACTGAACGTTTAGGGAGATTTTTTGTCTATGACCTTGGCCTAAATATGACGTTAATGCAAGTATTATGAAGTAATTAAAATGATTCATGTTAGCAAAGATACAGCAATAAACAATACAGAAATAAACATTATATCTGGAACAAAGAAAATGTTTAACACGTGCACATAAAATTACCCATTAGTAAAAGAGGAATGTGACAGAAATGAGCAATAGATTATGCAGCACTTATTATTCAATTCTAAGCATGGGATGGAAGTAGACAAGGCATGGAGCTGAATAAATGGAGAGTTTTGGCTGGAAAAAAGGTGACTTTGGAGTTTTACGCCAGCAAAAAAAGAAAGTATGAGATGGTGAAGAAGGAAACAGAGATAGGTAACAATCAATGTTATAACAACAACCATCACAAAAGAACGAATATGAGAAGAATAAATCTGCTTAGGTTTCCCAAATGAAGTAACGAAACGAAACAGTAAAATTTACTTTCCTTCAGCAGGAGATTTTAGCGTTCAATTTCATTTCAATCATACAAGCAAGAAACAAATCTGATTGTAGTCATCTGACTGAAATTTGTGTCATTTCAGCTGCTGCTAAGGGAATGAGAGATCACCGTTAAGTACCTAGGAAAGGGAGGTAATATTATCAGTTGTACAATTCCGATCAATATTTTTTCACCATCACGGAATAAAAATAAATGAACTTCGCAAGTTCCAATAAATAAATTAATTGAAGAACCTAGGCTTCGATATTTTGTAACATCTTCATCTCTACAATGTTTGGAAACTTGTGTCAAGCAATTCATTCATTTAGTGAAATTTACGAAGCTCATTTTTCTTCCTTCCATCATGGAAAAATATCATAAGGTTAGGTCCGAAAATTTGAAACATTTTACTATTATATTTTTTCGCTTTCAAGATGAGTAATAATTTCTTCTTGAGATATCATTTTACTGCTATGTTGCTATAACAAGGAGATCCTTTCAGAGAATTGTTATCAGGCAATATTTTAGGTGGCGTAGGTAGAACTTAAATACGCGTTTCGCTTCAAATTTATCACAGGAGGAACATGCCTAAATTTATAACACTATGTCTAAGAATGCTACAATATAGGGCCCGTCAGATTAACACATAAAGGCCTTAGGTCTCGAGGCACGTAGGTTAAACACATCTTCACTTTCATCCCGAGGAAATATATTCAGGCAGTTTGGAATTTGGCTTGTATCCTGACTTATAATTAACTTCCCACGAGCTGGTTTATTTTGATTACTGAGACACACTAGCTACTTCTCAATTTCAAATAACATTTTCACGAATTTACTGATACTCTTGTTGAGCATATTTCTCCATAGGGTTTTTTATGCTCACATGTCCACGCATTAAAATGCTGGCATGATGATAACTTCAGGTATAGAGATATAACCTTTTAAATGCCACTTGAAATAAAAATGTTAGGGTGATTCACTTGTTGGTGAAGGATTTTAATCATACTTAATCTACAAAAATTCAAAATGTTTCTTAAGATATCGACCACAATCCTGGAGAATGAATTTATATTTTCAAATGCATAATAGTGGATTTATTTCCTCTGTTAACTCAAATTTGGATTGTAAGATCTGTCACCATTCTAAAAGGAAATTATATCCTGGGATGCATGAAAAGCTAATTAATCGAAAGCATTTTATATGAATTATAATAATTTTGTTGAACTTTTAATAGTTCTTATAATGGAGATGATTAATATATTTTTCTCTTACTCTGCCAATAATAAGGATAGTTGAAATTGAACTTCAATAGATAATAAATTTTCACGAAATATCTTGGACTCAGAAAATACTTAGTAAACAGAAAATTTTCAGAAATTGCTACAGAAAAAGATGATATATCTTTTTGAGATTGTTGAAAAGAATTAATTTTTAAATTCAGTTCTCATTTAACACCAACACTAACTATGGAATTATAATCGCTACCTAGCTTTTGATATTTTATTTATTTTAATCGTGATGATTGCAATAAACCTTTGAAAATCGGAATTGTCCATGTAGCTAAATATTTAACTTCATTCCTCACTTTAGAAATACATTGGTTAAATATTTTTTCTACCTGTACATTGAAGTTATTGATATCTCATGCAATATATGAGCAAGTATGATAAATTCATGTTCACCTATTGAAATACAAAAAGGTACTTACGAGGAATCAATATTGTTATTAAACAATTCATCTATCATAAATATGTTGAATAATCTTGTTTATCTAAGGGAAAGAGAGAGGTATAGTCTCAAATATTTCATTAATAATAGTAAACCCAAACTACAGTATGATATTTCTTGAATATTTCCATTAATTAAACTATTGAAGTGAAGGACATGTGTCTTTTTGCAAACCATCAAACAGTCATAAAATGTTTTTCAGGTTGTAATTTAGAAAGGTAGTAGAAATCACTCATATGATTTTCTTTCAATTTTTTTTCAAGTTTTAGGGGTAAAAGTTTTATTTATAATTTTAGAAATCATTTTATGCACCTAAATTGTTCCAAATAAATTATAATTTCAATTGAATCTAAGCCTCTGCACAACTTTTGCTTAAGAGATTTAACTTTAGAAGTAATTTATTATTGTGACGTTCCAACTTGTTTAAAGCAATAATTAACTAATTTATATGACGACTGGATTATATATAATAACTTCTCAAGCTCTAATTATCACCAAGGTACTATTCTTTTACTATTTTTAATAAATTACAAAAATAAAATTCTCATCGCCGATCCAAATTTTTGAAATCAATCACTGCCTTCATCAACACTGAAACTTAACGTCTTGCAGTAGCAGTTATTTGTTTTACTCCTCTTATAATTCGACTGCAAAGCCGTTTGTTAATAAATAAGTCCTAAAACACATGAAAATTAAAATGAAATGACTATAACTTCTGGGGCGAAAGTAGTGTATTTCAAAGTATATTTCAACCGTATCTTTACGGTTTCCATTTTGGCTTCAGTAGCATTTAGAAACAATGGAAGCGATGAATCCGTTTCCTTCACGATCACGAGTGAAGGCAAAGCATTGGTTCTGCACGATATATAGTAAATGTTGAGTGTTTCAAGAATTACTGTCTGCTGAGATAATTATCCACTGTATATCTGTGAAACGTTTTACATGTGACATAATAACGACATTCAGTTTTTTGAAGTGACATTTGTTTTTTAAGTTTACTACAATCGATTCCACGAACACACGAGGAGTTTCGTCCTAATTAAACTATATAGATATACAACCAATGGATTACCCCATAGAGAAATTTGAGGATCATATACACTTAAATATTTTTGATTAAGTCGGTGAACCCGTTAAAATTGTCTGAGGAATCATCTGCGTAGCGGATTGCAGCATGGAAGTTTGACAAAAATCTTTGAGGGATGTCACAATTAACACACAGTTAAAGTTAAACTGCCATACGTGCTTATTTATCCTCTGAAGATTCAAGAAGAAGTACGTGGCTTCCCGGACCGATTATTTGGTCTAGAAATTTATTTCTCGCCTTAAATATCGCTTCAGATCCGGTGAAATGATCATTGGTGTTAATTTAAAAAAAAATATCATCTGAAGAGCGATCTCAATCGATCTACTCAATCGGTTTTACCTGATAAATCGGGATTACTTGATTTGATTCATGGATTCAATGTTATTTTACAATCGACTCCTTTGATCTTTCTAGCTTTGATAACGGCCGTTGAGCGTGGGAGAGAGAGAGAGAGAGAGTATCACAGCTGAATGAGACACGATTCAAGAACGATCAATGTGCCGAAGAGAGATACATTTCCGGCTGAAATGTGACAATAATCGCTACACCGCCTTGTAAATTTGTGACAGCGCCGTGATGCACGGGAGGATTTTTTTTTACACAGTGGTATCGTCGATTAAAAAAGACGGGAGAAACACCAATCGCGGCGGCGCGGGGGGGAAAGGG
>WURS02423856.1:0-16523 GCA_011762765.2 Rhinocypha anisoptera
TATAGGTAGTCATTTACTTTAATTGTTGTACTATTCATTTTGAACTCCATGTGTTGATTCACTCCATTTAGGATATAAGAAACAGTCTCAGGCTTAACTTTGAGGAAATCCTTCATAGTGAGAGAAGAAAAAACTTTGCTCTTTCCACATATAATTTTATTTTTTACAACCTGGGTTTTGTTGCATAGTGACATCATCAGGTGATGCTGTTTCTGAAGAAAATTCTCCCACTAGACACTGGGCAGTCAGACGTGAATTGACTGGAAGTGCAATTTTTTAAACTTCTTCAACACAGGCATGTGTGCGCATACATTAAATGAGTCATGATGATGGCTCTTAAGTGTAGCATAAATAATATTTTCAATACAAAATAAAATTTTATAGACCTATAAAAATATTATTATTGTTGGTCAAACCAGTGTTCATTGTTTTTTCATGAGTGTGTAGGTTTCGATGCGGTGCCATTTTGTCCGTATAGCCGATCGATCGGAATAAAAGAACATATGGAGCGGTGAGCTAGACTTGCAGAAAGTGCAGGAAAAGGTGTTAGTTGAAGGTCAGACTGGTAGGGAGAGACTGTCAGACAACAGGAGGTCCCCATTTCATCAACAAGCAAGTAAAGAGAGTTCAAAGTCAGAGGGGGGGGTGGAAGCAAACTTACAAGGGGAATCTACTTTTCACTGGCTCTAACCCAAAGTGATGGAGATCACATCCGGTTATCTCATTTGACTGTGTTGACCTTAGCTTATCTCATAAATAGTAGTCCCAGGACAACAGACAATCTCTTGAACCTCCTCTTATTTAAGGATTTGTTAACTGTAGGTCATACCTTTTCTATGATTGTTCATGAAACGTTGCCAAAGATACTACCAATGCTTGACATAAATTAGTTACATGTGTGTGAGTTTTGGTGACAATATTTAAATTTTTTTTTAATGAAACGAGCTATTTTCAATGCAATTGCGGATGGATTGATACAACTACTTCATTGCTCATTTCAGCTCACTTTTGGTGCCATTATAAATACCGAAATAGGTAAATTTAAATGACCGTCAGCTATAACGAGTGTGCATTATAACGAGTGATTTTTTGTCATTTATCAGCTCTCGTTATAGTGGACTTCTACTGTATATTTTGTTGTAGTATATGCAGGGGTTGCATAACTCGCAGGAGTCGACCACTCATTACATTGTCATGCCTAGCGAATCTACATTGTAAGGAAGGCTTTACGAGAGACTTGTGGTGATTTTACGAGAGGAGACTTTGTGGGTTTATGCCACAGACTTTCTTGGGGAATGACTCAACAACTCATCTTGGAATCAATGCTCCAGTCTGTCATTTCCTGCTCGAGTTCACAAGCATTAGAAGTGATAAATTCGTTGTACATTGCTAAAAATGCTTCAATTAATGATTTTTAGGCCTTAAAAATCTTTTTTTACCAAACACTGGAAAAAACTTCAAGCAAACCACAATTGACTCATTTTTTTCATGAGTTCAATGATTTTTTTTGCTTTCACAATTCGTAATCCAGTGGGTCAGTGTATTTCTTTTTTCAAAGGGGTAACTATTTTGTTTGTTTGCATGGCTAAATGGTAATTCAATCCATGAAATTTTTTTTGTAGCACTATGTTATGTACAATAAATGATCATATATTATTGTGACTTGTCTTCATTTTAACAAGGGAGAATCTACTTTTCACCAGCTCTAACCCAGAGTGAAGGAGATCCCATCCAGTTGTTTCATTTGAATATGTTGACCATAGCTTATCTCACAAATAGTAGTCTCATGATGATGGCCAATCTCTCGAACCTCCTCTTATTTATAGAATTGAAATTGTTAACCATAGGTTATACGTCTTTGGCAACGTCCATGAAACCTTGCCAAAGATACTACTGATGCGTGACGTACATTAGTTATGTGTGTGTGAATTTTGGCGACAATATTTTAAATTTTTCAAAATGAAGCAATCTATTTTCAATGCATTTGCAGATGGATAGGTACAACTACTTCATGCTCATTTTGGCCCAGTTTGGCCCAGTTTGGTGCTGATATAAATGCCGAAAGAGGTGAATTTAAATGACTGTCGGCTATAACGAGTGTGCTTTATAACGAGAGATTTTTCATCATTTAGCAGCTCTTGTTATAGCAGACTTCTACTGTACAATGCAACCCCAAATACAGTTCAACTGCAAATATGGAACAAACCCAAATTTTATTTATCCCATGAGTGATTTTGAAGTCAAAGAAATAACAAAATAACCAAAGAATTGAAATTATGACAATGAGTATCTTCCCCCCACAAATAGAAATATTCTTTAATGGAAAGAAAAATACTAAAAAAATCCAACTAAGAGGGAGAGTCAAATAGTAACCCTAATATCACAAAAAAATATTTTAAATTGCATTGTGATCTACTGTAGCAACATATGGTATTAATATGTATAATACTATAGTACTGTATGGTACTGGTGCCAAAGGTAGCAAGTCAAACTGTATTGGTCACACCAGTTTTAAATTTTTTGTCACTCATAAACTTCTTGTTTTGAAAAAAAACTTTTGTTATATTGTTTCAGAATATTTTTATGTGTATCAATACGGTTTTCACCATAAATACTTAAGTGTCTATAACGCTAAGCTGACCATCGTGCAGAAACATGTCTCTACTGGAAACTTGTTTGATTTAGTTGGCTAACATTATAATACTCGTGACAACTAGCAGACCTGCATGTTAAGATGCATGCTGTATGCTTGTGCATATAATCCAGAGTGACATAGAGATTTAACAAAAAATTAATAAACATGAATTACGGGTTACTTTTTGGCTCACCCTTGCATAAATATACAACCATACATGAACAATGACCATACCAAGATAGAAATAAACACTACTAGTTTCAACATAAATTCTGAGAATAATCTCAGGAAAATAGAAGGGCAACAAGACATTACTTTTCTCTAGAGGATGCTTATTATAACACAGAATAAACTTTGTGCCACAAAAATGCTCTTTTTGCATCCAAACCCAAAATATAACTCAGCATTACAAAATAATGTTTCTCATTTTTACTCTGTGGTATATAAACCCATATTGGTCACAGAATATGAAAATATAAGTTTTGTTGGGCGAGTGTGGAGAATATGTATTTGTACATATGACCACCTCCTTCACACCCTCTCTAGACCCTCTCCAAATTTTATGACCCAACCTTTCAAAGAAAGATTAAAACAGCTACACTTCCTTATTGTTTCATAACAGGGCACCCCTTTTCAGAGATGTTTATGAAATTTTACAAGCCTGGGGTGATTTTGATGAATGCACTCTGTCCAGCAAGTATGGGGAAATACTTTTCTGACCCACCCTCATCATTTCCCCCAGTTGCCTCCAAGTTTCAGTTATAAATCAAAGTATTTATGTACAGTATTTTATCAAATTATTCAGAAATTAGAAGGAAAGTAAATTTGTAGTGCATATTTGGATATGTCTACACGAAATGTTTTAACTCTGTTCAATTGAATCTCTACTGCCCCATTCGGAGGGAAAATGTGGCGTGGGTTATGAGGGTTGACAAGGATTACAGAGGATGGGTTACCTGCTAAACCTTTGAATGCACTAGAAGGGAAGAATGCCATGTCTACTTTTCTCCCATACAAAGCCATCATGAAAGAATGTGGCTACTGCAGCTGAAGGGTTAACAAATGAAAAGTTTTGAAAATTCCACGTCTAGCTCCTTCAATTGACAATCACCAGACATTTTAAGAAGTGATGGAATTTATTACAAGCATTTAAGGAATAAAGAGAAAAGTTTGTATCCACCTCATGGAAGCTCAGTGTCTCCAAGACGATGTGCCCACTGTGCATGCATGTATTGTTGTCCCTCTCGCAAAGTATGCTGTCAATGCCTTGCCACTGATTTATCACCAATGCCTCATTGCCGTACTTGAACCATGAGAAGTAACTCAACCATTTGAAGTACACAGGAACAGACCTTGAGGGAATTTATAAAAATACACAATCATATATACATTACATGTTAAAATGAATGTACGTACAGTCTGGGATCAAAATCAAGTCAAGGAATGATTTTTAGTTTCACTGCTTTAATATCAGCAGTGTGATTTAATACTTCTCTAAGTATAGCCCTAAGAAATTATAGTTAGCCATCCATTTATAATATCTGTGATGCACATAAATGTTATATAAGCAGGTTTTGGACATGCTGTTTGTAATGACTGGCCCCTATTGCCACTGGTTTACGAGTGATGCCTGGGGCATCGCTTACTATTTATTTTTGATGTGAACATCCAAAATGAATGCAGAAATGCATCCAAACAACATACATACATTCAGGGTTGGGCAAAATACATGGGAAATGTATTTTAGATACAAAATACAAAATACTTACCTCATTGTATTTTAGATACAAACTACAAAATACACTGCTAAAATTTCTGAAAATAAAAAATACAAAATAGTATGAGGGTTTTTTTTTACAGACATGCAGAGTGCACATTGAGCTCTCACTTTCCCCTCCAGTTATTCCACATCTACGAAATATTTTCCATCTAAAATGGCACATTTTGCTTCTCTACTGGTAGAGCTCTCACCGATATCTATTTTGTAATTTCCTATTTTCTTAATCACAGCGTGCTTCAAAGTAATTTTATCTCACGATTAAATGCAATCAAACGCGTCGTCGACAAATCCAATATCAATTCAAAATTGAATTCCAAACGGTGCAGTGGTCAAACCAGGAGAATTAAACAGTAGAAACAGTGAAGGGGTCGAGCCAGGATAATGAAACAGTAGAAACGGTCAGGGGGTCAAAATGAATAAAAATTCCAAAAAACAGCAAACTACTCAAGGACTTCGGAAGGACACGTGTTCACACGCTTACGTCGCAACAGAAAATGTCCGAATTATCCGAAATGTCCAGTGTATTTGTTGCTAGGCCGGTATCTTATAAAAAATGCCTCCAGGTCACTCTAATATAGCCAAAATCCGCCCAGGGGCGGGAACAGGCGGGAAAGATGAGATTGATGAAACAAAATAAAACCGATCTCCATCAAAATTCACAAGTGGCGTGAAAAGTATTTTCAGTATTTTGAAAATACAAAATACTCGAAAAATGTATTTTCGATTAAAATACAAAATACAACAGAAAATATGTATTTTCAATACAAAATACAATTGTATCGAAAATACGTAATTAAAATACATGTATTTTCGATACTGCCCAACCCTGTGTATAAGTAATTACAGTAGCTATTAAATTAACAAATGGGTTAAGTATTTAAATTTAGAGCAGGTGCCTCCAACTGGCTGAGCTTAGGTCTTTGTTATATCGATTGTGGTATCCTCTGCTCAGTACACAGTACTAATTTAGTTTCCAACATGCCAAAGAGTTCACACCATCAGCTAAAAACTCCTGAAGTAGTTCTTCACCCAAGAATGGTTGGTTTATTCCTTACCCTTGACAGTAGTTCCACTCTCTAGAAGAGGCACTCCATTTCCTAAGGAATAAGGCAGGACAAAAATTGTCAGGCATACATTCAACAACCAAGCACTTGCATACAGTAGCATAATCGTTAAAATAATATGTAATTAAGCAAATGAAGCACCCTATTTTAGTAAATAAAATCATTCTTTCTAGAAATAGGCACAAAAAAGTTTGTAATAAACAATATATGTAAGTAAACAATACATGTGTTGACACATAGGCATCCCAAAGTTATAAAACAGATAATCATATTTAATATGTAAAAATTATAAGCTGCAATATGATTAAAAAATCTTTAGATGTCACTATTTAAATGCAAACTCATGACTAATCTAAGATGATATTTAATTCACTGTTTGAGATAAGGAGAAAAATGCATTCATGCACAGTTTACAATGATAGAGTAGCTAACTGAAAACAGAATAACAAGAATGGAGTGCTTTTTTCATTTAATAAATCATTGACACTCATGTGTATAGCTAGCTATATTAAAAACTTATAAAAGATACAGTTATAAACATGTATTTTCAAAAATGTTTGCTATTTTAACATCAACACCATGAAATAATTGTATTTACATCCAAATAAAAATTAGCTGAGATAGTTTGTGAACTACTAATGAAAAAATTCACATGTATTCAAACATGATAACATAATTTTAAAAGTTTTGCAAATATATTTTCCTATAAAAGCTTATTTTACTATAAATCACCACCAACAACATGCATGAAAAGCCAAGCTGATTTTCCAACAGACAAAAAGTCTCAAGAAATGAAGCAACGGTTGAAACAATGGTGGAAAAAATGTATACATAAGACTTAACAGGATATATAATGTCAGGATAGAAGGTTGAGAATAACAGAATGATAACTGCTTAGCATTTGTTTAGTGGAAAGCACCAAAATAAACTTTCACCCTTTTTTATAAATAATAATTTTCCTCATTAATGTTAATGACACCACAAGTACAATAAATTAGTTCATTAACTAACATGCAATCACACATAGATCTTATATGAATAGATATATTTTCATTTAGGTATTGATACAAAATTGAGAGGAAACTACATTCTAACCTGCAGCTGTAGTGAACGACACAGTTGAAGACAAGGGCCCATATCCCTTGTGATTGCGAGCCTGTATCTTGAAAGAGTATGTAGTAGCTGGAGTGAGTCCCTTTATTGGAGTTGTCATTCTATCACCGACAACTCCTTCAACCACCCAGTCACGGTCTTTTTGAGAGCTATCAGTTGTATAAAATACCACATATCCTGAAAAAAAAAAAATTAGTAGATTAAAAAATAAATTGCTTTGCTATTAAAAATACTTGAATACAAACATTCTAAGCAAGGATATTTCCATTTGCATATTTTATTACACATAGGATTTGGGCATATCACAGATTTATAAAGGAAATCATAAATTCCATAGTCATTAACCAAGAATAAACATCTCAACCATCTCAATTATCTGCTATGGTTCTTATTTATAAAAGGACTATTAAAAAATGCTAACGGTGGCAAATAGCTGCTTTCCAAAAATGAACTTGGAAGTTTGGGATAATTTCCATTTCAACACTTTGGGTAAATAAAACTTAATTCAATAATAGTTGCCTACTTGGATCTTATTACGCAAAAAATTAATGATTTTTTTTGTCATTTTTTAGTTCTACAATCAATAAAATGAGATAATCTGATTTGAGTAAATTCTTTCCATTTTGAACTTAGAATCTGCTACTCTACTACCTCCATCAAAATCCTCATTTCAGCCTTATAGGGTGTACGACATGATAATTTTTAAAAAAAATAAGATAATAGGATGTTAAAACAAAGTCAAAGGCATATGTTTAACTTGACACTTTTATCACCCTAAAAACAACATTTATGCATTCAAATATCAGAAAATTAAAATCAATTTGATATTTTACAAGGCAACTTCACCTGTAATCTGTCCATTTGGTTGTTTAGGGGGTTGCCAGTTTAAATTAACTACACTTGGTTGGCCATCTACAGGAACCACAGTCAAGTCACGAGGAGCTGAAGATGGTGCTGCTTCCTGTGTAGTGTTTAGAACCACCATGCTCCATGGGCTTTCTCTCCTCGCCTGTAAACAAATTCAAAGTATGGACATTTTGTGGAACTCTGCTCCAAATGATCTTCATTACTCTATAAGGTGAATTATGTTGGTTTGTGTTTTAAGGCTGCTCTTGCAAGTGAATTAAGTTGTTGTTCTTGTCCATTGAGTTTCACGATTATGTTTTAAGAATTTCTGATGAAATTTCAGATGATTTTCTTATGAAACATTTGAATATGTGATCATAAACATAGAAGTAATACAAAATTTTCCTGCTTAATTAATAAATGGTATATCTGTTACGGTGCATCACTATAGCTTTTAAAGTACCTGGAAAATCGATTAATTGGTATTTGCCATTTTATTGTTGGAATGCACAGGGGAAAGCAGTAGAGAGGGTCTCTCATCTAACGAGTCATTTTTCTCACACTGGAGCATTATTTTTTGAACCATCCAGTATAAAAAAATTGGATAATCTATTTTGTATTTATTGTAAAAAACATGGAAAAACAACATTTTTTTGCAACTATGTTGTTATTCATTGGAATTCAATGACTATTCCTAAAAGGTGTGCATTTTTTTGCTCAAATTTGTGCAAAAGATGGGCCCTGTGGGCCGAATAGCTATTGGATAATACTACATGGTGCAGCACTTAAATCAGGACAAATTTCAATTTGAGTTTCCCGCCATATCATAGTTTTGTCAGAAGTTGCGATTGGCGATCTTGAAAGTCATAGGCGTCTAGTCAACAGTCGTAATCTCAAAATGGCTGATATGTTACGTACAAGTGCGGAGTACAACCGACGAGCCGTGATTATCGAAAGTCTTCGCACTGGGCGTTCGGCGACAGAAATCATTTGATTCTTCGGGAACCCCAGATCAACTGTTTACGAAATTGTGAATAATTACAATGCTACTGAGAAGTCTGGGGAAGGTTCCACTAACCCGGCAAGAAAATCTCATTTGAGGGACCGCTTGTCACGAACGGCAAAAGTCGTGCAAAGAGCTCAGGCGCTGATTTCGGAGGATCTGGGCAATCGTTGAGGAAATTGGCGTCAGTGTTGAGTGTCAGCAAGCAAAGAATGCATTGGATTGCAGGGGAGGACTTACGTTACAAGTCGTACACAATAAAGGTGTGACAGATGCTGTCTGAAGCTGCCAAAACAAAGCGAGTTGCTCGCTGCAAACTGTTATTGAGTTCGTTAAAAAACGAAGTGGCTGGGTGAATCAGATTCTTTTCCAATAAAAAGATTTTCACTGTTCACGCAAACCAGAAAAATGATTGCTGGCTCGCCCACAACCCCGAGGTCCCGATTGTT
Organism: Rhinocypha anisoptera; assembly: GCA_011762765.2. NCBI lineage: Eukaryota > Metazoa > Arthropoda > Insecta > Odonata > Chlorocyphidae > Rhinocypha > Rhinocypha anisoptera. The sequence goes on from WURS02423856.1 coordinate 8,891, forward strand.
GCACGAACAAAATTTCCAGTTAGCATTCATGTCTTGGGTGTTGTGTTAAGTGAGTGTGATATCATGCCATCACATTTCTTTGAAAAAGGACAAACCATCAATAAAGAAGTGTATCTGCGTGTTTTGAATGATGTTGTGAAACCGTGGATGGTAACTGTGGCCTAGGGAAGGCAATATGTCTTTCAGCAGGACGGTGTAATGGCTCACACGAGCTATTTAGTCCAAAACTGTCTTGTCAGATAACGTGGACATGTTCTGGACTAAGGAGTTTTGGCCCCCGAATAGCCCGGATTTGAACCCCCTTGATTATTATGTTTGGAGGGTAGTCGAAAGGGTTACTAACAAGATGAGACACCCTAATGTTGCATCCCTACGCAACGCTATCGAAGCAGCATTTAGAAATATGGACAGCACTGTTTTAAAGAGAGCGTGCGAGAACTTCAGGCCGAGGATGGAGGCAGTCATTGCAGCTGAATAAGGTTATATTGAGTAATTTTACTCTTGACTAGTGCCACAATTTCTTTATAAAAGAAATTTCTGTTTCATTTATATTTTGTGTGAATAAATTTGCTTTTAAATAAAATTTTAATTTTTCCGGATTTAAGTGCCGTACCCTGTATATGCCATGGCAGCAGCCAAGCATGGTCAACACTGTTTGCAATGGATGCTTACAAAACTTAAGATACTTTTGGATGAGATTGCTGCAGGCATAATTGCGGATAAGTTTTCTACAGAGAACATGAGAGCTTGTAACAACTCTTATCCCTTCCACATCTCAGACAAAAGTTTTTTCAGGATGTGTTGTCAAAATAATGTGATCAATATTCTACAGTTACATATCATGTACCCTATTAGGAGGGGTATTGTTGCTAAGGTGAAAGTTATACCAACTGAGTACAATGAAAGTCTTCCGTATTTGAGAGGTGGTTGATATGTGTGCATTGGAATCTCCTACTACAAAAGATTTCTTTGTCTTATTTAAGTTTAAAGAGAATATTGCTCACAACAGTGTTATACAACACTAAACTTAACATCATATTCTATCTATAATAATTCCCACACAGTCGTCAGATGACTGCTTTTTGTTCTTCACTTGTCCTGCGTTGACTTGACGTTTCATCGAAGTTCCACTCAAAAACTATGTGACATTGTTCTGTAAGAGGATCAAAGCAGACTTGACTTTCCAAGGTTGAGTCTCGAAACTCATGGAAAATGGAATTTGAAAGTCATTCAGAATTTGAATTGTTTTTAAGTGAATCCATTCAGGATTTCCGTAACATCTCAGAAACACTTGGTTTGGCTTTTGGTCATTTGGTTTGTTCTTTCTTTTTTTTTTAAGAAATTTACAATATCTCCTAACCCCTTATATTCTCTCTCCATCTCCCTCACATTGGTCTCAGTTAAAGGAATCAGAGGAGCAGAGGAAGAAGGCAGAGATGGACAGGGAGAACATATCAATGAGATTGGCAGAGATGGCTCACGTTCTCCACCAGGAGAGGGAGTCTGCACGTGAGTTGCAGAGGATGCTGGAGGAGCGCCTCAAGGACAGTATCCCGCACCAGTACGGCAACTGGGAGGTTCTGCACTCGGGGACTGCCGGTGAAGGGAACGGTGGGAGCCACATGAGGGCATGCGAGTCACGACTAGGACTCATCCGGGAGTATCTCTTCTCGCAGGAGAAGAAGTGAGCAAGGGGGTGACACTGTGGGGTGGAGTTGGTTGTGATGCTGACAAATAAATAATGGTGGTGCACGGTTGCTCCATCATGATGAAGTGGCATGCATCAACATTATCCGTATCTCAATCCAAAGATCGGTTGACTAGAACCCTACATGTTTCCTATGTAGTCCTAACTCCCTTAGCCTGTATTAGTTGTTCTTTCTAACGTCTCTTATAATTTGCCCTATCTCTCGACCTTCCTCATGTGATCTTCCCTTCTGTTTTTCTTTCTGTTACATTCTTCATTAGTTCACTATGCCTCAGGGCATGTCCCTTCCACCTTGTTCTTCTTTTTCTTATCGTACTCCAAATTGACTTATCTTCCTCTACTCTTCTGTGCACTTCATCATTCCTACCTCTATCCTTCCACTTGACCTTCAGCATTCTCCACTCCAGCACCGTGTTTCTAAGGCTTTTGTTCTTCTCTGTACTTTTCCAATGGTCCATGTCTATTTTCCATAGAGCACCATGCTTCATATGAATATTTTCGCATATCGCTTCCTTGTTTATAGTGATATCTTACTTGAGCAGTTCCCTTTTCACCGTTCTTTTATACCTTGTGTTTTTCCCTTCCCTGAGTTGATGACTTCGAGAATCAGCCTTGACATTCTGTTCTCATTCATCCTGTTAATATGTCCATAAAATTTCATTCTTTTCCTTTACATACCTGTGATCTTAGTATCAGTTTTACAGTTAAAAAAATATATATATATATTTTTTCTAATGTTTTTTTTTATCAGTAGCCCTTTGTTGTCCATCTTTGTTGTTTTACCATCAACTGATTATGAATAAATGATGGATTTGGAGTTAATTCGTATGTTAATTGTAATACATAAAAAATTCATGTTAATCAAAATAAATTGATACTCATGGTATTTGAAATAAATGTTTGTCATGGCATTTTTGTAAAATATTTTCACTTACACTCAAGAAGGTTCAGTTCAGATTATATGATTAAGCAAATGGTGGAGTTTAAATGGTAATGGTGGGAGATCAGAGGAGAAGGGAATTATGGTATGATTATTTTGCCACTTTGGTTGTCCCTGGCAGTGTAACCTATTCATTGAATTTTTTTCAGAAATATCAAGATTGAGGTTTGGTTCCAGAAATTACATCAAATAATTGTCTCCTTGATGGCTATAGACCCAAGCAAAGGCAAAGAGCTGAAAGAAGAGGTTTTGAACTTGAAGAAACAAATATCGGATGAAACTAACGAATTGGAACAACAAAGGTAATCACAGGAATACTATTTTCTGGGTAATAGACAGGATTTGTCAGTATAAGACTATTATTGTCTTCATTAGAATACTAAAATTCACCAGCCTGTAAGGTGCACCGTGATTTACATGGTCAAAAATCTGAAATCAGAAAGAAAAAGTGAAGATGAATCTATTTCTTCTTCAAAACTTGCAACTATTGAACATGTCTTGTGTTCAATGGTTAAAAAAGTTCTGGTTTATTGTGCCTTCTGATAGAGTAAGTTCCTAACATTTCATTTCCTATCATTGTCCATTTTGTCTGGGGAAGTGATTGTAATCTCTTGACTGTGACCCTCTCCCATATACCATATTTACTCGCGTGAATCACGGTCAAAGGAAAAAGGGCTCGAGGGAAAAGAATTATTTTTGTAAAATAATAACTTTTTCTTTAATAAAAATAATATTTCATGTTAAGCTTTTACATATGTAGTTCTTACAAAATAATTGTGTGTAGTGGTAATATCATTATTATGCACAGCCTCTTTTGTTATGCATCTTTTTCTCATAACATCATAAAGTAATCACAGTTATTGCAATCACAGCATACAGCTATACAAATGGCATTTGATTGGTATGATATCCAGTTTTGGATAACTTCAGTTAATTCATCCTGTGGCGATTTGAATAATGAAAGTATTTTGGCATAGTAACAACTAGCTAAAAGCAGAATAGTGTCTCTACCTGAGAGGTACCTGATAGCAGCCATCCCATTGTTGCTCTCTTCAGTAGCTGTGGTCTCAAAAGATTTATCAATAATTCATTATCTTATTTACAATCTATGCGCAGTAAATGCTCTGCTGAGGGGTGATTCTGATCTCATCTTTTTTCGTGTAATTGTTGCACGCTCTGAATTCATTGTATTATGATATTTATTACTAAATACTTATAATTTAGGAATAATTTACTTACTGTTGTGATGTTACCTGATGCAAAGTTTTGGAGGTACTAGGATAAAATGTTTAATGCAAACAATAGGAATTTGAGGAAAATGGTGTACTGCTTACGAAAGTAAACACTGTACTATCCAATGGTACTCTGATATCGTACATAATGCTGTTTGCATCACCTAGTGTATCTTTGTTTGATTTTTCTCATCTCACTAGTGAATTTCATGGATTCTTCCTGTGTGACATTTTGTCTTACAGTCTGTCTCAGATAATTTTTTTAAAATCATGATGCACCTTCGTTTTATGGTGACAATGTAATAGGAAATAGGTTATCTAATGAAAATTCCAACCATTTTTTTGATGGAGCATTGTTTTGTGGTGTCTCTTCCAGGGCTCACTTAATTGATGCAGAACGTTTGTTGGCCGAGCTCAAACTGGCCTTTGACACCATCCAAGCAAAAGAGGCATCAGTCTCCTCTGTGGTCAAGGTAAGAAGACCCTATTCTTCTGCTGGATTCTTTGAATTTCCATTGGTTTGATTAATATCCATTGTGGTTGTATGTATGGGAAGTTTGTAGTTATTTTATCATTGGAAAGATGCACAGGTAGAATTGGCAGTCGGGCTTAGTTATGGCAGAATTCTAGGCAACAATATCAGTGACTGTGATCCCTTGTTGTTCTGTTGTTTTATTTTCTTATTCAATTTTGTTCTTTGCAACTGACAATGATCCTCTGACTTCCAACTTTCTTTTGTCACAAATGTATCAATTCCACTGTCAATTTCCATGGCCCTTTTTTACTAATCCTAAATTTGTATAAACTTTGATTAAATGTACCATTGATAATCCAGTGGAAGAGACCAGATCTTGTTTTGCAAGACCAGTGGAATATTAGCTTCAACTAAGTTAAAATTATTAGTTAAAGGATAGATAACCTGATCCCTCTGGGTTGAATATGTAATAAATTGCTGGAGGAAGATATCCATGATAGAGAATTATCAACATACTTTTCCACAAACTTTAATAAGGGTGCTATGGGTTTCACCTTTGTTACTTCATTGTTAGTTACCTGCTGATGCCGTATAATGGCGATCCATGTAGTACTCTCAATGAAGTCATTGAAAAAGTATGTTGTTCTTTCCTTATTGTGGGCATTAGTAACTTCCACAAAGTGAGACCTGAAATCGTTAAATTCTTAGGAAAGTTTTCATAAATCATGTTTTGTATAGCTTTTTATAGATTTTCAATAGCTTGACTATTTTCATTTTGTATATTTTTCTCTTTAATTTAAATAATTATACGAATTTGTATTAATTTTTCACCTTGCATGTTTGTTATATATTTTGTCACTACCTCAATTTTGTTACAAATTAATCAGGACTTGATATTCTTTTGCATACTTTAATACATGTAGTAACGTGTCTGTTAAGGTGATGGAATGGCAGACAGGTTGTCCCACATTTTGTATACTAGGAATCTTTTAATTTAAAAGGAATTTTTTAACATGTTTTAATTCAACTGCTGTAATTGTATTTTATTAATTTGTCATCACCAGAAATCGGGCATAATTATATAAAAAGGCTGATAAGAGAATTTATATAAGTATTTTTTTTAAATGAAGTATTTCCTTTACATTTATTGAATTTATTGAAAACTACTATAAGCCCCACTAGGTCTTCCTTGGTTAACATGGGGGTGTGAGTAATTGTACCATTTGCACTCCCCTTAATCTGGGCCTCTACAAAGATGTAGTAAATGCATAAAACTGAATTTTGTAGACCTAGCAGCAGTGTGCAGTTAAGTAATAGTAATAATAAAATATTTGCCAGGTCAACCACATGTTGGGCACACATTGACAATGAATTTTGTTGGAATGAGTTTTCTTTTGCTTTACTTCGCAGGACAAAAAATGTGGTTTATAACAAATAAAAAGGTTGAGGATAGTGATGATGGTGAGGTTATGTCTTTAAATGTCAAAAAATTCTGCACATTTGATTGACTATTGTTTTGTATGACAGTCTGAATTATTATCAAATGGCCAAGTTACTCACCCACCACATCTGGGACAAGAAGCATCAGCAGTGGCAGAAACAATGAATATGAATACATATACTCATATTGAATATGGGCTGATGGAATGATAATCTTGTAATGCTCTCTCTGTTACTATTAACTCTATTATTAAACTTATTATTACATTTTTTATCAATGATTCCTTAGTATTAAGGTGTTTATTTTCCCTGACTCATGTGCTGAAACAGAGATCATTATCAGATGTGGAAATTAACAACTTTTTCTTTTTCTTTCCTACAAGAAAAAGTGTAGATGCAAAGTAATACAAGACAAAGAGTAGATGACAGTGACCGTGGGGTTACTGTCATCTACTCTTTGTCATGTTAAGCATGATGGCTGTTTTTAATTTGTACATTTATTACTCCAAATTCATGTTAAAGCTAATTAAATACATTCACACTATGAAGTAATACAAAGTGAAGTTATACTAGGTCACAAAATAAGTTTGACATAATTCAATGTAGATTGTCCAAAACCTTCAACCAGTCACATAATATTCCCCTAACATTCTACAATAAACTACCACATACTGCTGGACTGGCCAGCTGTAACAAGTATGAAAAAGGTCATTGGAAATTGGTTGATTTAAAATCCTCTGTATTCTCCTTATAAATATTTGAACTTGATTTTACAGGAGTGATATTTTAATATATACTTTGTTCTGTCTCCATTGTATTGTATTTAATTTATTGACATATATAGCTGCATGTGCAGCTCTGCGATGAATAAATTATTATTATTACAAGGTGAAGTTGTTACGTTGAATGTTTCATTTGCAAAAAAATTTTCTTACAGGAGAATAGCGAAGCTAATTACTACAAGGCACAAGTGATTGGATATCAGCAGAAACTGGATGATGTGACTGCTCGTCTTGCGCAAGCAGAAGAAACTTTACATGGTGCTCAAGCAGACTCTGCCAACTTGTTGGAGAGGCTCAGGAGAGCAGAGACTGAAATGGAGGCTATACCTATTTTGAAGACACAGGTGGGCTGTTAATGCTTATTCTTTGGATTGATTTAAAGACTTAACATAACAATAATATTTACTTGGACGAGAGATAAATGTACATGATCTAAAGGGGTGTCTACACGGTTCATGTACTCGTGTCGGTTCAATCAACATCAAACTGTGAATGTGAACTTGAATGGATTTCTTGCGACCTTGAATAAAGGGTGTTTACATGTGCATGTGTTCTTGCAATTTTTAGGTGGAATAGCGATGTATTGCGTGATTGTTTTTTTTTAAAGCAGACCGTTGTAACAATAGTGTTTACAATTAATGGTCATTTAGATGGATTTTACGAGTGCCAATAGTTTTAATATTATATAGGAGCGACCTAGTAGAAACGCAATCGAAACACAGCGGGATCAAAATATCAAAAAGGTGTTCGAAATGCCAAAAAATGAAATGTCAAATTTAGCATAATTTTGTATTTCGTGTCAGATACACTATGATATTTGTGCCACCAAAAAGGCTTTTATTAGGTAAGTAAGAACATAACTCTGTGCATATAAATTTCAAAGTGACTAGTGTGCAGTAACTTGCACAGAAAAATAGAATCTAGGAACAGCTGTTCTAATCTGTTGCATCTTTAGTTTTGTAAAATTATCTGCTCCTCAGAAAGTTAGTTTATTTGTGAATGTTTATTTAAAAATGTATTCAAAGTATTCCAGTTATTAAAAGTTAATTAAGATAC
>WURS02423867.1:0-16522 GCA_011762765.2 Rhinocypha anisoptera
GAGGAATGCGCATTGAGCAGCAGATCATGGGGTGAAGCGAGGATGGACCTAGAATTCTTTGTTACCTTCTCCACCGCCAACTTGATATGCAATTATTTCCCTCCGCTTGGTCGTCCAATGCCGATACCTAGCGTGATTACCTCATCATATTTCGAAACGTTCCTTTTGCTGAAGAGTCTAGGCTTCACTCTATCAGAGGGGATTCTAAGAAAACAAGAAGTAAGGAGATTAAAAAGAAGAGGGAAAGACATACTCCGAAGTAACACAGGAAGTCGAGGGGAAAATGTTGGATGAGGAAACAGACTAAAAAAGAAAAACGCTTTTTTCATAGGTTCTGAACGGGAAACCTAAAAGGAGGATAATTATTCTCCGCTAATTCATATCCGACCTTGTATCTCATCACTCTTAAAATATTATGGCTTCTACATCATTGGATCCTCAATTAATTAGAACCTAGATCCTTTAATAAACTGTTCAGCAATAGTTGTTCAATGAACTGCGAAGTTTTACGCGCAAAAAATCTTTCAATTCAAGGGATTTATACATATATATTTACTGGTCAGTATAAGAAGGTTAACATTTAAAAAAATATTTTTATATTTTTTAAAAAATATTTTAAAATATAAAAAATAAAAATAAAAAAAGGAAATGTCCTTAACTCAGGAAAATATAATACCTGGAAACAGGACTTTAGATTTTACACTCATGAAAAGAAAACATTAAAATATATGATTTATATTAACTATTCTAACTGAAAAACTATATTTATAATCTTTAATCTGAGTGAAATATGAATGCAAATATATTGAGTCAATATTAAATAAGGAAATGGCCATTATACACTATCACTAAACTACCTAATTAATTACGGTTTGGTTTTATAAAAATAGAGATAAGGTTTCGTATTAGTTCTAGCTCCTTCGTAATATGAATTCTATTTGCTCTATTTGTCGTTCAAAGAAAGATAGACAAGCAAAGGGTTTCGTAATAATAATAATTTTCACTTCCATGATAATTGTATCAAATAAGTTGCAGAAAAATAGCGGTAGTTTTAAACTAAGGCCGAATAGTAATGAATTATCCATCGCCGGAAAAAAAACACGAGAAAATTATGTGGACCAAATATTCAGAATACGTATATATATTCTCGTATAATAAATTTTAGTTGAATATTAATAGCTATAATAATTGCCTCCGATTTGATGAATCATTTAAGAATCAGTTATGGTCTAATATCCATGGCATTACATGGGCATATTAATCGCTCTTCATGTTTGGCTTTTAACGGCTACACCTCTGCGAATGCTCGAGATAAAATATGGAAATGGCCATTTGCCGATAACTAAGAAAAACCGACTTAGATTTATTGAGATAAAACTCACGCAAGAATTCATATTAAAGGGTATTACGCCGAACCGGGAACTCCAAATTAAATAAGTGATAGGTTAAGCAACGCGACTGGGAGAGATTTTTTCTCATATAATCGAAACAACTACCTCATTCGTTTTGCAAATTAACACATTAAAGACCGGATCTTTTTCTTTCGAAATGCCAACCTTAACTTCTTCTTTAATCGCAGATTCTCAGTCTCAGGAAATTAATGAATCTCCTAATTTATTATTTACAACCCACATTTGTTTTTTTTTATATATTTGATAACAAAAATAAATTTTCTAAATTATAAATGAATTAAAAACTTTAAATCCAGTGTATTAATGAGATGAGGTGAAATGAATGAGGAAACAAACAGAAATCTTATGAATTCACTCAACATATTATCAATATGACATATGTCAAAGTGACAAATGATTATTTCACAGTAATCTACGGGTATGATGTAATATTTAATTGAAACTAATTTTATGCGAATATTTTGAAATCAATACCTATCTAGAATCAGTTGAATGATGAGTAGAAAGGAAGATTACCTATTTTTTTTCAAATGGAGTCCATTATTCTAATAATTTCAGCAGAGTTGAAGCCTTTGAAAATCAAGCGAGAATTTCTTATCAGCTAATTTCATTCGTTAGTTTACATAATATTTAGAACCAACCGCCAATATTATTACTAGTTAATTCAAGATAATAACTTTTTAGAACTAAAATACAAAAAACTTGCACACTCAAAATGACAATCGAATGCCTGTCCTATGTCCGGGACTCTATTAACGACAAGAACTAATAGAAAATAACATTTATGCATTGACTAACATGACATAGCAATTGTTTTCTTCCCTGCTAAGGCCAAGATATCGAAACATCACCATTCCCTCTATGATACCATTAGTTTTAAGACATTAAATTGTTGAGACTAGAGTTATGATTGGCAGTGTTTTTTTAAATGGTACGCCTGTTCTATTTATGTGACAGAGAGTGTTATCAGAGAGTTCATAATAATATGTTCCAGTCAATGACTCCATGAATTTTCCAATTCTCATATAGCTGTATGGGATTAAAAAGGGATAGGTACTCTAAATTATAATTCTTCTTTTATGAGTGACATGGTTTCTCTCATCGAAGTAGTAGATTCTTACTCCTTCACTGATGAAGAGCTAATCCTCGAAAATTCTACTATGTGTGTTCCGTTTTCTATTTATTTGTGTCAATGTTTCATTGTTCTGTATTAGTTTATCTTACATATATATAAATATATATATATATACATACACACCTTAAAAGATGTATTAAGGAAATTGAATAGAAATATTGAAATAAAAAATATAAACGTGAAGGAAAAAGGACATAAATTATTGTGGGAGTGTTTCACAACGTTTACGTCGACCAAATGGCAATCATACATTCATACTATAACTAGATAGCCGGATAAATTGTATTTTAAAAATTGAATTCGTATTCAAGAGGCTGAAAATGCACTTTACTATAGTAATATATAAATACGAATATTTACCATACAATACTGTCTTTATATCGTAAATAGATTATGTCGCCGACCGGGCTAGCATGGTGGGTAGCGTGCTCTCCGGCTAACCCAAAGGTTGCGGGTTCGAATTCCGTTTAGGGCATGGATGTTGTGTTTGTCCAGATGTGTTTTTTCTATGATACTAAGAGGTGCGAAATGACCTTAGCCGTCGAAGCACCCTATAAATAAAAATACTACTAGATTATGTCTTAAGATTCGCACTGCAAATGTTTTCATTATTTTTAAGGTGCTATAATTTTTTTAAAATTCCGATAAACATTAAACACTTTGCAACTGAATTCTAGAATTCCCAGTATGATGCGTCCTAAGACGGCCATGCCAATCGTCACTGAAGAGCTACCGGCTCGAACGACCTACATTGCCCAGCGAAATATGGCGATTGATTTAATCCTGAACCTGACGCACCCTCGGTCTCCCAAGCATCTAAATCGGTAGGCCATGAGTTAAGACTAATTGGACACTTGGCACATGCAAAGTGACCAAACCGAGTTTGGATGTTTTTAACCAGTCTTTGGTGTGGAACAGGGAGAAGGAAATAAAACATGATATAGCATTTCGCCACGCGGGGACCTCATTGGCGATTTTTACTGACGACCCTATCCTTATTTCTAAAAGCGCCCTTCTCCTTGTCATGGAAATTTTATCAGAAGTTTAAAAATTTCATAGTAAAGCTATTCCTAGTTATCGAATATAATATCTTCCAATGCTATCCTACAAAAAACAATTAAACAAATTAATCGGTAGAATTTACCTTAGGCCTCCGCACTCACAAGCATTCCATAGAACGATGGGTTTGTGATGTCAAATGGGAGATAAGAAGTCCCATGTTGAATGTAATTAAAAATAGTATGTTGATGATACAGCTAACCCAGATGGAGACAAACATTAATTCCTAACCATCGGTCGCATGTTGTGAAGACGACGAATGTACATTTCATCTATTTTAGTCTGGTCAGACAAAAAGATATTGTTTTCAACAGTTAACTGAATGGATTTTTTATCGTCACAGTCACAGCTTTCAAAGATAATATTGTAATTAAAAATAAAATCTATTTTTCTCCAGTGTTTATTATAGCACATATCAATAATAATACGATACGTTTATGGACATATTTTCCAGGGGTGTCTATATTTTTACGTCATAAATAGACGTTTAAACGATGAAATGTTTGGATTCTACTGGTATTTAAATGAGTTTAAAAACTTTTGTATTGTACTTGTTTTTTATTTTAAGAATAAATTTTATTCACCCTTGCTCTTCCTTGATTAACTTTTTCTACTTAGCCATGTTAGGAATAAATATACTTTGTACTTTTCCACAGATTATATTTTTCTTTACGACGCGTTTCGCCGTCACTACGGCATCATCAGGTACACTGAGGGTGTGGACTGAGAGCTCTCAGTCCACACCCTCAGTGACGGCGAAACGCTCAGTAAAGAAAAATAAAATCTGTGGAAAAGTACAAAGTATGTTCATTCCTAACATGGTCAAATTCGAAACATCATTTTCGGAATCACGTGCTTTTGTGATCGATTGTATGCCACAATGTTTCACTTTTTAAGACGAAAACGTAGGAATTATTTTTTTTTGTATGCATGCCAAATGAATTATTTGTGGTGATTATACCCGTGGCGTCGATAGAAAAGTCAGGAATAAAATATATAAACAGACGCTTAGATCACTCAGGACAAGTTGGAGAAATCGAGAGAGTCATTACAAATTCGCAACTGGTCACCAACAATATCCAACAGAGCCACAAAGCGGTTGTAACCCCCGTCCCGTTTCCGTGACCTGGAAATGTTTTTACGTCGGCGACAGTGAGATGCATTCCTTCCTCACAGACACAATGAAATCACTGATTTTTTTTAGGCACAGAGCCTCCGTAAAAAAAAGCCGACGGGGAGGTGACATGACGAGGATTGCGAACAGGATTGTGACATAATGAAATTCTCACATCCACGGCGGTACCATAAAGAGCCGAACGGCTCGCCGAGGTAAGACTTTTGTTATCGAACCAAAGAGGTTAATAACGGCATCTCTCGAGAGAAGTTTTCCTCCTTGCGTTCGCGTCTACTGCAGACTCCGGCGGCATAAGGAATCCTCCTCCCCCAAGAGCAGAGGACGACGACACCAAGGATACCGGCGGTAATGAAAGGGGGAAGGATCAGAGGAAATATCGAAAAAATTCAGCTCGGTTGCCTGGCCCTGACCTCCATCTCCCACTGTGGTATCAGACAAATTACCCGGAACGGTAGTTTAAAGTCATTTATCGAGTCCATTTCAAGTTCAAGTTCAGTCCGAGTCCCTTCAGTCTCGCAATTACGATTTTAAAACGAGGAAAAGTAGCCGCGAATCACGGGATGAATCGTGACTGCAGTCTTAAAATTAAGCAGGGATTAGTAACTGGTTCGTTGGCAGCAGAGTCTGTGGTTGCAGCGTGTTAAACACCTTAGAAATTAAAGCAATGGGTTTCTGGTATGATTTCGTAACCTCCATACTGAAACAAAATAAAAATTCTTTCGTGGGATAGCATCGGGATATCTATCTGTCGCGATTTCACACTCGTGACAGTAACACTATCTTCCTGAGGCGCTTGCGCGGTTGTTTCTTCGAATGAGCGGATGACTGGTCATTTTTGATTAATCAGTCATTTCATTAATAATAATAACTACAGCAAATTGTGAAAAGCCAATCAAATTTGACCATCCTTTTGAAAGTTTCGCGATATTATTAATCCCCACGGGTTATATAACCCAACGGTTTAGTCGTTTATTAATGCGCACACATTTACTCGTGATTCTCGCGGAGGCAGGAACCAAGGTAAACATTATGACTAAATTCTTAATGAACTGGTGAAGATGGCTTCTTCTTGGTCAAAGAAGATCTTCCGTCGACACGATAAAAAAAAGAGGCAGGTAAAATCGGCATCCTGTTCGTAAGTGAGAAATAGGATTTTTTTTTTAAATTACTAAATTTTGAGACTAGGCTAGGAGATTAGCATTTAAAAAAAGCCTCCCATCGTTTAAATACGGCTTAGTTCATAGGATCTAGCATCAGAAAATAATTCTTTGAGCGGCCATAACTAAGCGACCAATAAAGTACTTTCTATAAAATGTGAAAGAGGAAACATTTCACTTACTTAATTCTCTACAAAGAACTTTCAATTAAATTTGATACTTCATAGTTTTGGGAAACTCATATTTAACGATGGCTATGTAGTATGGCGGTCAACGTGCATATATGGCTTTGTCTAGAGCTTTTCCAATGAGGTCTCTTCAGGAAAAATTAAAATAAGTTTCTTCTGACACATGGTTATTGGCAAAACTGACATAGTATTTGATAATTTCAACGTTACTATGCATTGAAAAAAACCTATACTGCAGTCCATTAATTAATTGGCACCATTATGATACAAATCAGTAGATAGTTCTCAGTAAAATTTATTCGAAGTCATCATGTCACATAACTTAGTTCTAAGGCTTCTTATAGTTCTTAGAAATCCTCATAATCATTTTTTCAAATATTGAAACCATATAAAATCATTTGATGAGATTAAAAATTACTATGAGTTTAATAAAACAATTAAGAATCCGTTAAAAAAAGTTTTCGAAAACGAAAAAACCGTTCACACTTTTACTTTCAGACATTAAATGAAAGGGAGAGTTCAGTACATGACCCTCCTTAGTATTATACCGGGAGTGTAAATTTGACCTCGACATTTCAAAAGTGTAACTCCCTGCTCTTTTGAAAAAGTTATCATTTTCTCGCGGTCCGTAGTAGCAGCAGAACTGTGAACAAAGAGAAAGAGAACACTAATTATATCTTACCTAAGAAATATCGCTCACTCCACGAAAGAGCTCACACATTGAATGCAATAATTTTCTTTGTGAGTTGATGATATCGATGAACGATCAGGAATCGTGTACTCTCTAGTGAGAGAATTTCTGGTGCACCTGCTCACTCAGCACAATCTTGTTAGCACTTTCTATAAAAAAAATATCTCTGTTCTCGTCCTTACGGAACGCATGAGACCCATTGGCGAAATTTTTAGACAGTTGGACAAACTCAACATGTACAGGAATGAGTGCTAAGATTTACGGCTTCGGGTGTAACTTTGTCGAATTTTTCCACGATGGAATAAAGAATGTGCCGAAGCCATGGCCATATAACAAAAATTTCAAGTGGAACTTACAAAGAATGTTCATTCTTTATTCCATCAAGGAATGGGTGCATTTACAGTCAGAGTTAATAATGACGCCTTGACGTTTATCATTAGATACCGTAACGATATATGCTCGTAGATTAAATACTAATTAAGTCATTAGCTAAAAACTGAAATATTCCATAGCAGAAAATGAAAAAAAATACATACATAAATGTGAATAGTATGATAGGAAAGGCAACGGGCAGGCGAAAAACACAACAAAAACCTCTTTCGTCCTTTCAATAGATTAAGGCAATACCACAAAGCCAATAGATTAAGCCAATTCTCCAAAGTTTATGGGAAATGTTTCCCCGAAATAGATTTATGGTCGGACGATAAAATTCTTAGCTACAGTGTGATATTTATTTTATTTATATTCAATCGCTCACAACAGCACTAATAGGCCAATTACAGTGGGAACTATAACATTTTTTCAATAACAAGGACGAAACACACACGTCCATGCCCTCGGTGGAAATTGATAAATCCACCTAGTCGGAATTCGAACACGCGATCTCCGGGTTGGCAGACGAGGTGTATTTATGATGCATGGACGATGGCGTCATTATTCTGAACAATATATTCTGAGGGACCACACTTAAAAAAAAAATATTTTCTAACATCTCCCTCATTACTTCGACATATTTGGAGGTGTTACAACATAGCATTTTTCATAAGACTTTTTAAAAACTCACTTGCGCATTTATGCAGGTGGTATTGCCTACTTGTGCCGATTACCATTTTGTTCCCTCTTTAATAAAACTGACTTATTACATTGGCTGGTAACCAGCGTCGGATTCCCAATAGCTCCTGACGCCTCTGGTAGATCGTAGGATTATACACATCTAGAGATGTCAGGTGTTTTACTTAAGAAATAAGCATGGAAACAACAATAAAGAAAAATTATTTTCTTGTCAGATAAATAAATTTAATGCCAGACAAAATTTAAACAGGTACAACTGCGTTAATTGGATGGTTAAAATACAATCTACGGTGTCAAGGTTCATGTACCTTAAAGATTTATGTGCCCATATTTTTAAAGAAAGATTCAAATATGGGGAAAAATACCTTGAAAATCATTGGTAAAAATGGTTACAGTAAATCCAAAACAGAAAATTTATGAGTAATAAAGTTATCTTTCGAGAATTTGAGTGAAAGATTTTGGAGACTTAATAATTCTGCTTTTGCTTGGTTTCTATTTTGAATTCAATCATAAATTTCTGAAAAAAACATCAAGTCTTTCATATTAACGCTACCTTTCTATCGCAGCAAGTAAAGCCATAGGAACTCACAATCATTATAATTCTTGTGATTTTTCTTCCGAAATTGTTTGACACAAATGAAGGTGATCATTTTAAACAAATACAACCTTGCAGTCAGAAGCTCAGAAAAGGTACGAACTCAAAGGCAGTTGGAGAAACCGTAAATTTCGTTCGCTGTTCTTAGAGCAGGGCACATGAGAATGATTTTGACTGAACCATCGAAAACACGTTTGGAGCGAACGAGACTTGTTTCAACTGAAGATACTAATCCCCCTGCACAAGTCAAATATATTGTTAAATTGTAGTCACTATTTCAAGGAGAATTAAAATTTGACTACGGTCTAAGCCCAGAAGGTAACGAATAAAGCTGAAGAATGCACTTGAACTCTGACAATGCCCATTTTAGTGAAATTGTTCTTTCGTGTGAAATTCACTTCAAGCATTACACGTAAATACTTCTGGGGGCTGCTAAAAACGACTTCAAAGTATTTTCAGCACTTGCTTATTAGGAGTATGTAACGTCTAGCCTATTGATAACTACAGAAATAAAACTTTGCGTTCCCCACGAAATATAAATTTATGACTCAACTAGTTTCACTACACTGTAGCATCTTCAGGAGTGATGTTTCATGGCACTAACTTGGTCTCGACGTACTCCGTCGTATCGTAAGGTTCGAACATATTAGTAAACCCGACAATCACGGTCTGCGCTGAAACACGCCATAAAAAAAGAATTTTTAGAGCTGGAAAATTATTTCATTTCGATTATCTCGTTGATGTCAGACTTCCAGAAAACCACGCCTGAATCCACCCAAAAGATTCTCTCCTCTCCTCTTCGTCGTAGACCAGCGTTTCTGGACCTGTGCGCCGTGGAAGCCTGGTATTCCGCAAGAAATAAGAATGAATGCCTGTTGCTGGAACACTGGAGTTCAATTCGTCCCTTATTTTCATCCATCGTAATCGTCATCAATGCGAGGATTGGTTTTGTATCAGCTCTCCAAAGTCTAACCTCTGTCACCTTCCAACCTCTTCATGCCTTTGTAGTCCCCAACTCTGCGACATTCTTCATTATCTGTTTCTCATACACTACCCTTGACCCATCTCTTGGGTTCTTCCTTCGTGAGATCTTTTCCGATTATTTTACACCAACTGTTATGTCTCGACACCTGTCCTATTACTTTTCCTCTTGTTGCAAGTGTACTCTCGTCATAAGAATATTTATTCATCGTTTCTTCCCAGGTGGTTATCAAATAAAGGAGACACAAGCAGTCCGACGGTGATCATACGCATATATTGATCGCCATCCTGCGTTTCTACTGTAAGATTTACTTGAGCAGTTGAAGAAAAAGGAATGTTTTCTGAAAGGAATATATTAGAGTTCGCTTTTAAGCTTCTTTCATACCGTGACGTTATAAATCTCGACATTTGGTGGCATGATATTAAATTACTTATGGTAACAATCAGTGATAATCATTACTCAGGCGTTACCTGGAGTATTCATATTTCAAGGGTATTTCAAACGATATTTCAAGGGAATTGTAATCTCGCTGGAATATAGTTAGTACAACTAGTTTCGACGTTAGGTATAGGTACCTGATGATGGCGCTTAGTGTCGAAACTAAACCTACCCAAATAGTGGGAATATAGTGTTTGTGATCATTTTATATCAATCTGAATCTACACGTAGTTGAGCCTGAAATCCTTGAATTTATCTCAAGGGCCCCACAAGGAAAGGGGGAATAAGAAACGCTGTCGTAGACTGTCGATTTCAAATGGCGGGCTGACAGAAACTTCGCTGCCGTTACCACTTTACGGTAGCGTTTATGAAAATAAAGGAGTCGACGACGGTAAACCTTTCGTAATGTGGCGTTGCACTTTTTATTTACGATCGGTCGATGAGGAAGGAAGGTGAGAGGAGTAGGTCGGAGACTTTTGAGATAATGGGTGTGGCGTAAGAGGGAGAAAGACGCAAAGTGGACAGAGAGTAAAAGAATAGAGAAGCGCTCAGAGTGGTAGGGAAGGAGAGGGTATTTCGTACGGTGGAAATCCGAAGAAGGGAGGAAAGGGATACTCAGAGAATCGACGCGCGTTGAAGGACGCACGCAACAGAGGGTAAAAGAAGTTTCAAGGTTTCGGGCCTCACTTCGTGGAATATTTCCACGATGGGAGGAAAGGAATACACTTTTCAGATTCTACTCCTAACTATTCAGACTACTCTTATCTCGTCGGGTGACAAGACTCATATTTTTTCATCGAGTGTTACATTTGTCACATACACTTTTTGAAGGTAGGGTAAGGATGGGGTGAAGGGCCAAAAACTCCCCGCTCCGCACCCTCACTCTGTTCTTTCTCTTTGTCTCCTTAGTCATGGTACCTTCATCTTTCTCAGTAGCAGTAGTATTTTTGTTTCATAGGGTGCTTCGACGGCTATGGTCATTTCTCACCTCTTCAAGTCATAGAAAAAACCCATCCGGACAAACACAACACCCATGCCCTGGGTGGGACTCGAACCCGCGACCTCTGGGTTTAGCCGGCGATCGGGCTACCCTCCAGGCTAAAACCGGTCGGCTTCGTCTTTCTTTCGCTGATTGGATTCGCATCACGTGGAATTTTGGAAGATTTTATTCCCCGTGAGTCACGAATGGGTTGATATTTTTTAAGTGCCCATCGTAGATAAAACCACGGAGGATGCATACCCCACCCCACGGTGTGGGATTCATTTGTTTATTTGGCGTCGTCGAGAAAAAAAGATGGAGACTCTGATCAACTTTTTTTTTCTGTCGTTCCTCACGTTTCGCGACGCTTTGGATGCCGGTTGGGAGAAACGTTTATCGTCTTCCGGGACGTGGCGTGCCGCGTGAGCACGCCGCCGTCCAGTCGTCTCCCCGTGATCGTCCGCCACGCGAGCGCCTCGCGTCCGCAGGTCTGCCTGTCATCCCACGGCAGTCTCACATGTCTATCTATACATCTCCCCCTCTGGAAAATCGAGAAGAAGAGGGAGAAAAAAAAAGGTTCCTTCGCACCGAGTCGCAGGTCTTCTTGAGTAAACTTCCTGGATTTCTATTTTCGACGTCCATTCATCCCGTTCACTTTTTTTTCCCTCCTCGTGGCTTGCCCCATTGAACCCTGAGATAAGTTATCTCCATCGCTGCTGCTCCCTGCGGTCTCCAGCCAGGTTTTATCTTCCCTCCGGACGCAGTCGCGAAATGTCATCAGCTCCTTGTCTTCCGATAATGACGGAATTCCGCCGCGTTTAAGCATCGTCACGGTATCTCGACCAAGCGCTTGAGGAGGTTATGAATTTGTAAAAAAAAATTATTATATAATTACTCACACCGAATCGCATTTAATTTGGCACAATATAACAACGTACAATGAGGAAGAATACACATGTATCCATGCCCTAGGTGGAGGATGCCACAGTTCACCTAGTCGGGACTCGTACCCACGACCTCCGGGTTAGCCGACGAGGACGGGGACCGGTTGGTGATCCATTATATCTGCAGATCCAAAATTATTTTCTCCCTGCTGCTTTTGAGTTAAATTTCGGGAAGCTTTCAGCTTTGCCGAACTTAGACGATTACGGTTCGGAAGAATTCGATGCTTTTCCGACGTACGGTCGAAATTTTTATCGATTAAAAATATTTAGACCCCTCACCGTCTCTCTCTCTCTCTGGATGCCACGTAAGGAAATTGACATTGTCAGTCAGTCAGTCAAGTGTCATTAATGATTCACGTGTATTCTCAACAGTAAAAAAGAGGTTAAGGGATGATGAGTGTGCATTCGGCTATGAAATGGGAGAGAAGAAACCTGTAGCCAATGTAAGGTGGTGAACTAGAGACACCTTGATAGGAGGCAAACCGTTATGGCGATGAGCCCCCTTAATTGATACAAGGGTGATCTGGAGTCTACAGATCATCCCTATTTATACTACTGAGTTTTTGCACCGTACTGTATCAGTTTGCATCCTAACAAAGAGTATCTAGTTGACATTGGCTACAGGATTCTTCCTTCAATCTCAGTTAAGAGGTTGGTTTCTGATGGGACCTGGTAATTACTAAAAGTTGTCGCCGCGTGGAAATAATTTTCTAAAAGGTTATCGTTTGATTTCGCAAATCTTTGGTGGGCACTCACCATGTTATGAAATATCTCAAGCCGTTGTACGGACCCCCGCCATCGCCGAGGTTCTCGATATGTTGGTAGTAGAGATGGGCGATTTCAAGGAATGAATCGATTCTACCAAATCTATTCGAATCGTATTGTGTGGATCGATTCGCTCGAAAAATCAGATCCTCTAAGTCGATTCGAATCGCATAATGTGAATCGATTTGAATTGTAATCGCAACTGAATCGGAATCGTAACTGAATGGAGATCGTAACTGAATCGGAATCGAATCTGAATAAAAACCTTAACTAAATCGCAATCAGAACATGAACTGAATCGAATCGGAAAGGAAACGAATCGAATCAAAATCGTATCACAATAATCTATTCAAAATAATCCGGAGTCGTATTAAAATAATCGATTTTCTAGTGAATCGAATCGGAATCGCCCATCTCTAGATGGTAGACATTTTTCGCTGTCGCTGTGGGATTATCGTGGCCGCGCAGCGAAGGGGGAATGTTAAGCAACGTGCGCGTGTGACTGAGGATGTCGAGACGTTATGCAACGCACGAAGGAATTTACACAAACGAATTGCCTCAGTCATGATGCATTATTGGATCACTCCTTCAAAAGAGCTGCAATGATTACTCGTCCAATTGTTGTGGAAAAACAGTCATTGGTCTACCTCCGGAATCAAAAGGAGTAAGTAATGTAGACGAGCCTGAATGAACCATGTCCCCGAACTATGCTTCTACTTCTAAGCATTACCCTGCAAGTCGTCGCAAGGGCGTGTGGCGGGGGGTGAGCCACCACCAAACATTAACAATCACTCCCAAATGAAAAAGTTAAGAAACACATTGCACTCAGAATGAAAAACACGCATGCAAAACAAAACATCAGAACGCCATCCACAACATTCGGGACAATGTTAGAATCAGGAATACTAATCGTTTCACAATTAACATACATATTATGCGGAAACAAAGTAAAATAGCATTAAATATATGATAAAGGAAACGAGAGAAAATATGCAGGGTGAAAATAAAATATATACACTACTCTTCCTAAGGATCCCTACGACCTAGTTTATTCTGATCTCTAATGGTTCTGGGGGAAAATGACATTTTAAATCTATTTTTTCTACAATCTACCTCCCTGATTTTCCGGTCGTAATCTGATCTACAATAGTATGTCGGGGTTTTCAACATACATTTAATCTCTTCATTGAAGTAATCTGCTTCAAATCTGCATGACTGTAACATATAGAAAATAATGGTCAGTTTTTCGAATAAAAAGAAGCGATATTATTTATGATAATTACTAAGAATGATATCCCCCTGCCACGCGCCCTTTGGGAGGCTTGCAGGGTATCATTTAGAAGAGAGAAGATTTTTTTTTCTCTCCCAACCTAGTTGACGCCGTAACTCACCTTACGTAATATCTCTACTTCATAGTGACTTGTTGAGTACTATACATAAGTGAATGCGAAGGAAAACAAAATCAATAATTCGCCATTGGTTTTTACTTAATATAAATCAAATTTCTCTTTCGTTCAAGTAGAGACACGCATATAAAATCCGGTAAAATTTTTCATCCTATAATGCTGCTAATCTGAAATACCTGTTTTCCATTTTAAATTTCTGAATTGTTCTTCTCATTCCCATAATCACTCCTACGACCTCATCAAACATAGATACCAGGTATATATCAAATTATATAAACATCACGCATTTTCATTACATCCTTCGCTTTTCTATGGAAATTCACAATACCTTTCCGATTATTTTTATTTTGTATCTAACACTGATTATCAGCGTTTACCATCGTAATTGAACGTAATTAAAAAGTTAAAATTATAAGGAATGAAATTTCCGAATTTCTGGACTTGACGGGGTAAGGCGTCACATTTCGCGGTGACCCCTTAATAAAAATAATTCATTGGTCGGTCCATAGGAACGAAATTCCACTTAGAAAAGGTATTTCAGGAGACGTCCTAGGACCGGGACAATTCTCCCCGAGCCGCAAAAGTTGGTAACCCTGAAGGAAGGGGTTAGATTCCCTTGCTTTCGCCTCCTGCCACGTTCCCTATCCTCTGCGGCCTCCTCTGCCCCCCCCCCCCCTCCACCCCCTACCGACGGATGGCGAGGGTCGTTAATATTCCCAGTCTCGACTTCCCCTCCCCCAGCCCCCATCCACCTCACGACCTCCGTCTGAGTCACATATGGAACCTTTCTTCCTTCCTGCGGATCTCCTCCCCACCCTCTCCTCTTCCCTTAGCAATCTCCTGCATCGCCCTCTCCGCCTGTTACGCCTAGGTCCCTCAAGTGCTGTCACGCGTGCGGTGGTTGTTGAGAATCCGAGGAATTAGAGACGTATTAGCGCCTCTGCATGACTTGTCAGAGGGTAAGTAATCCTGCAACAGTATTCATACCCGGACAACCAAATTCTTGTCGCAGTATTTCTAAAGACTTTGAGAACGTGAGATGAGCCAATAAAAAATTAGGATTAATAAAAAGAACACTTGGGAAATGTAACGAGGAGGTAAAAGAGCGGTGTTATATTTACGCTTGCTAGGTCTCATCATGAGTACGCTTCGAGTTTGTGGGATCCCCATGAGGCAGGGTTAGTCTTGGAACTAGGTAGAGTGCAACGCAGAGCAGTCAGATTCTCCAATTGCTGTTATGATCAACGAAGTAAAATGTCACAAAGTTATTGGAGGAGTTGGGCTGGGAATCACTCGTTGATCGTAGGCTGAAATATAGGTTAAATTTACTGTGTAAATTTGGAGCATGTTACTTCAATGAAGAAATTAAATGTATATTGAAAACCCCGTCATAATATGGTAGATCAGATCAAGCCCGAAAAATCAGGGAGATATATTGTAGAACAAATAGATTTAAAATGTCATTTTTCCCCCGAACCATTAGAGATCAGAATTAAACTAGGTCCTAGGGACCCTTAGGAAGAGTAGTGTATATATTTTATTTTCACCCTGCATGTTTACTCTCTTTTCCTTTATTATTTATTAAATGTTATTTTACATTGTCTCCGCATGCGATGTATATTTATTGTGAAACGATTTATATTCAGAAGTCTAAAATTGTCCCTAATGTTGTGGATGATGTTCTACTATTTTATTTCATTTTGCTTGCGGGTTGCTTCATTCTGAGTGTAATGTGTTCCTTAGCATTTGCACTTGAAAAGGAATGTGAATGTTTGGTGGTGGCTCACCCCCTGCCACACGCACTTGCGGCGGCTTGCAGGGTAATGCTTAGAAGTAGAAGTATGTGGGGGCTCGTAATAAATATTTGAATTCTTCGCTGAAGTGATCCTCCAGAAATCTGCATAATAAATTTAATCTGTACTTCAACCTACGCTCGACGAGTAGTTCCCAAACCAATTTCTCCGATAAGCTTGTTAAAATGTTACGTTGGTCGTAACGATCTTTCACAAATCTCGCTGCTCTACGCTGCACTCGATCTAACTCCAACACCAATCCTGTCACATGAGGGTGCTATATACTCTACGTCTACGAAATACCCTTCAACTGTCCGGGAAACACGTTAGCTACGTTAACACGGAGCCGCTGGGGTGGCATACTGGATATACGTAAACGAATTTCACGAGTGACGAAATGAGAGGCGATCAAGGCGAGGATAATGGAGCGACTTTTATCCAAGACGACCGGGGAATTTCGAGGCACAAGGCACCTTCCGAGATGTCTCCTCGAGATAGCCACTGCTCCCTAACGGTTTCCCAAATGCAGCCATGAAACACTTTTCCCTCGTTCGTAGAGAGGAATTCAACGAGGAAAACGCAATCAATTTCAAACAAGTGTGTGAGGTTGAACCAAACCAAACCACAGTATACAACCTCAAGGTTGGTATGTTAAGTGAGGGTAGAGCTCACCTAGTACTAAGCCCACGGTGTGGGTAGAATTTGACACATCAGGGTATAAAGGGGCCAGTTCCTTTCCCTGTGCCGCCTGTGGTATCCCACGAAGATGTGG
>WURS02423885.1:0-16521 GCA_011762765.2 Rhinocypha anisoptera
GTTTGTTGTACCTCACTCCTGAAGATGCTACAGTGTAGTGAAACTAGTTGAGTCATAAATTATATTTCGTGTGGAACACAAAATTTTATTTCTGTTGTTATCTACATGACAGCTGATTAAATATTACAACTTATCTTTGCAATTAAAGGTATGTAATAAGAAATAGCATCTTGCTGTTCATAATAAGTAAAGCAATCGATTACACTTTAAAAAAAACTCTAAAACTTACAATTCATCAGGACAGTTTAGGGGCTGAGCAAGTCTATAACCCTCACTGAGAAACGATGACATCTCAAAGGGATCTACTTCTGAATAAGGTTGCTGTGCCAAGGTTGTCAGTTCCCACAGCATCACCCCAAAGGACCACTGCAAAAGAAAAACATGTACCACAATTAAAATCTTCTATGAACAATTGCCACATCGTAGTAAATATGATTGAAGGCATTATCTTAAGTCTTCAATCTAACCTGTCCTATACTTGTATACAACTTGTCCTGGGATGAATAAATATTATTATTGTTGAGAGCTCAAAAATATAAATGCAGATGTAAGTTTCCAGTAGACCTAATCTACTAAAGATGAAAAGAATTTAAAGAGACTCTCCAAAGGCTGTGGCAGTAGGGCAAACAAGGCTCAGAGCAGTTCATGGCTGTCACATGGTTAGTGTGTAACCCCCTCTACTCAATCAATGAATTCCTTGAGTGTAATTCCATAAATATAGTTTTATTAATTATAGATAGTAAGGCATGTGTACTATGTGATTTTTGTGTGTTAATGTTTTGCAATAATTAACTTGACGATGACTATCGTACGTTATTTGTACCTTAAGTCTAAAATAAATTGAATTGATCCCAGCTGGCATTTTACCCACAATATAAATATGCTGAAAGGTGCTCAATACAATTACAATAAAAGATGTGAGGGATCTCAGGTTTTCCCAGTGAATAGATTGGAGGAAGATTTCTCGGGTTTCCATGATGATGGCGGACCTAGCTGTCGAAACGTTGGTGGAAAACAACCCCTGGATCCAGATGGAAACCTGAGAAATCTTCCTGCAATAAAAGATGTGATTATAGTGATAGCAGTCATTTTTCAGTTTCTGTTCATGTAATAGAAAACATTAAACTTGAAGCAGAGTATTGGAGCAGCAATACAATATTTGTGATGACTATTACTGAAACACTGAAATAAACAACGATTAGGGAGAAAAAAGTAATGACTCTTCAAATCATAGAAACCAACTTGGACATTCACAACGCCAGTAAGCGAGCTACCCACCAGGCTAACCTGGTTGGCAGAATTGTGAATATCTACTAAAAAATCATCAATAGAAAATAGAAGACATTGTAAAAAGTGTAACGCCTTTGAAATGTTACGTATGGCTAGGACTGGAATCTGAGGTTGTCAATACTGTCAGGGTGAAAACAATGGAAGTAAACAACCATCCGAAGATTTGGACAGTCACTATGGTATGTAAAAATGAAGTTAAGTAATCCACCAGAATTAATATTGTGTCTTTTTAACTGTCCTCTCCTTCAGATAGGAACAGAAAAACATGGATGTGATTTTCAGTAACAGTTTTAAAAAGCCCTTATATCATCTTTACTTTTCATGGCAGCTTTCACTTACAATGTCAGAGGCAGTGGAGAAAGTTTTGTGTTGCAAGGACTCAGCTGCCAGCCATTTCACAGGTCTGTTCTCATTATCCCCAAGGCAGTGATAATCAGCAGGGAAAAGGTCTCTTGAGAGAGCATTATCTGTAATGTGAATGCGAAGTTTCTCGTCCACTCTGTAATTAAACAATGAGAACAGAATTACCTTCATGAAAGACAAAGTTACTACAACACCACATATTATATTCCAATGAGTAATTATAAACCTTTTC
This sequence comes from Rhinocypha anisoptera, assembly GCA_011762765.2. Classification (NCBI taxonomy): domain Eukaryota; kingdom Metazoa; phylum Arthropoda; class Insecta; order Odonata; family Chlorocyphidae; genus Rhinocypha; species Rhinocypha anisoptera. The sequence goes on from WURS02423885.1 coordinate 1,886, forward strand.
TTATACTTTTCTGTTGCTCGTGTTCCAGAAAACACTTTTAGAGCAAGATTATGGGCAGTTCCAAATCTCCAATGTTTAGAATCTTAAGTTCTTTGATATTCTGCAATACTATTAGATGTTTGACATCTCTGACTTTTAAAGTTAAAGCATTAACTATTGCTAGAATTAAGATTTCCGAAAATACATACATAATTGTTTTACATATCACCTCCAGAGATCATGTATTTCGTTTTATAAAATATAGATTCAACTCAAGTATTTTTCTCAGTGGATCTTAATGATTTAAGATCCTGATGGTTAATGGCATTTTAATCATCTTTTAAACATTAGAATAGAAATTTTTCCATTCGATATGATATTCTACTAAATTTTCTTCAATTTTATCACTTTACTATTGACTTCTATTTGTGGTACTGATGTGATTTATGCACCCCAGGGTGGAAAAAATGAAGCAATTACAAAATTCTATAAAAAGAAAATAAATTATTTTTATTTGCAATCTAAAGTCATGGCATATCTCTCATCGCAAGCATCCCTAACTATCATATTCACTTGAACAGAGCATCACGGAAAAAACAAATGGAGTGCTAGTATGTGTTCAGCACATTTAGAAGTGACTTGATAAAAAATTAAAGTATTGTGCACAAAGAGAATTCACTGAAATTCGAAAATGGAAAAGATTACAGCATAAAGGACACTCACACACAGTTACGAGCAGCTAAGTCTCGATGCACGATGCCCTTCTTGTGCAGGAAGTGCATCCCACGCAGAACTTGGAGAGCCATGTCGACCACTTCTTGTGTTGTGAGCGTATGCGCAACACCCTCGGGGCACAATTTACATTTCTGCAAGAATCTGAAAGAGAAAATTTTCCAACATTGAAACTCTTTGTATCAAAAGACATTCAAAATTCAGTGTACTAGGTGTATTAGTAAAAATATAGAAGAAAAAAAGAACGATTATGGGTTCTCCATGCTAAATTGAATCAAATAGAGGGTTGGAACATTTTAGTTCTGATCTCCTAATTAGCAGCAGACAATTACTGCTTAATGGTAAACGATGAATAGAATCCTTACCTTTTAAGATTAGTATAGCCAGTATATGGATATATGAGGAAGGGTGCAGTCCAGTCCTCAATGGAGACACCAAGAACGGACAGGACATGCTGGTGGGACAGAGCATACAATGAAAGGCCCTCCTGCAACAGCAGTGATACCTGGACAGCAGATGCCTGATCTAGAGATACAACAAAAATAAAATTTATTAATATGAAGACAAAAATTTCACCTACGAACTACAGACACCATAAGAAGTGTTAAAATAGGTATTGTATCCATTAACTTGACTGTTTAAGTATTACGTACATCATTTTAGCTCTAAAAGCTAATGCCACTCCATAAATTACTATCAGTATATGAAAAAAACTTTATTCAGATATGAAAAGAATAATGTCTGGCAGAGTTTCCTCACAAAATATATGGTTCAGATAGTATTTATTTTTTAAATCTCATATATCCAATGAATAATCTTGATTGGTAACTTACTAGAACAGGATGGCAATTTGCTTTCATGACAATTTGCTTCCTAACATTACAAAGCTTGCTTTACACAAATTCAGCTACATGCAAGAACTGTTTTCACTTTCCCCTTGACTCAAAGCTTTTGAGAGGCATAGGAATATTAGTCAATGAAAGTAATGCAAGCAATTAACCCTTCTCTTGAAGTGAGCTATACAGAGTGAATGGAAACATGATAAAAGTAAAAATTTCAACCAATTTTTCATATATTTCACATGCAGGCAACAGATAAGATCCAGAGATCAGACTATAACCTATGTTAACAGCTAACAGACCACATGTTGTGCACTGCAAGATTGTTTTTCATGTACCACCCATAATTTTGTCTAATTCCACTCAATAGATAAAGAGGTTCTTTCCCAAAAAAAATCTTTTCTCTTTTAATTTAAAATAAATAAGCACATCACCATCATCCTCTTTAAAAACTCTATTACTTGAACTCGTATTCCATCATAAAACCAAATGATAGGTTTAACTTTAAATGAAATTCAATGAAAAATAAATGACAAATTTTTCATATTAAATATATCACATGAAAAATAGCATTTTTCTTATGCGTACCTGTGACAGTTTTCACCAACACCTCCACCTCATTCCCTTCCGGCTCTGCATATGTTCCACGGTAAACTCGTCCAAAAGTTCCCTCCAATACTACGCTCAACAGCCGCACGTGAGACCTGCAGAGGAAAAAATGACCGTCGTTTGCGTCATGTTAACCAAATCATCAAACGTACTTAACATAAGGCGATCACATTTCCTGAGAATCTTCGCCAATGACATGCAATGATTTTTTTAAATGCAATATGTTGCCATGCTCATAGATAGAATGACGAAAGACAACATTTGCAATATTACACATATGCAAAATGGTGATGTAAAATGGTGGTGTCATGCTAAGAACACTATTGAGGCAGAACATGGAAAGCCACCTTGATTATGTATGCGCTTCCAAGACCAATGATGAGTTAAATAACATAGAGGATTTTGAGACATGGGTTTGGCAAAGGATGGATAAGGTGAGTTGGATGGAAAGGAAAACAAATGAAGAAGTGCTTAGAATGTTTCCTTAAAGTTAACGTGCTTCAATCATTGAAACAGGGATGAAACGAAAATTGGAAAAATCCATTGATTACAAAGAATGTCAATTTCATAGGTACATCAAACAAAATTTAAACGGAAACAACCTCACAATGAAAAGACTATACAATGAAGAATATTAAGTAAACCTTAATTGTGAAATCGTAAAGAAGATATCGAAGGAAACAACAGGAAAGAAAATGACATGAAAGGTGGATGGACGGAGTACTCAGAGAGGCAATGCTTTTTTTGAGGGTTGGTTGTGATAGAAGGTAGAATGTTGGATAGGCGAGGTAGTGGTAGGAAGAGAGAATAGGGATTTTGGACAGAATGAAAGGGGGTGGGAAGTACGCAGACTTGAAGAGGGATTGAGTTAAGATGAAGCTAAACAAATCTAATTTGAGGCTCATCAAAAACCTACCTTGAGCCATAGATTACCCTCCAATTCAATTCAAATGCGTACGTCACAGCCCTAAAGTCAGTTTGATAGGTGAAGATAAAGAGGTCACCTAGTTCTACACCCATTGGCATGTAAAATTTCACACATTGAGGTAATGGGGACCAGTTCTTTACCTTGTGGCACCTGTAGTTTCCCAGGAAGATCTGTTAAACTTGGTTTTAGCTACAGGAATCCCTCAAGATTAGCCAGAGGCATCACTGGGACTTGAACCCGGGCCCCCCATTCAGTAGCCAATTGATCTAACCACTGGGCTACCAAGAATAAACCAAATTCAATCTCGTTAAACATTCATTTTTATCATTTTAACATAATTTCAACATCACCCTCAGGGATGATATATGTATTTGTAAATGGACAGTGGAACTGAAAATATTAAAATCACAGTGGTCATGACAAAAACTGCATGTGTTGGTGACCACTAAAGTAATTTTATATCTTTTTCTCTGCATGAAGCAGTCCTATCATAATTGAGTCAAATGAATTTTATCGATGTAACATGCACTGAAATTTCTAACTGAAGGCTATTAAACTGTACTCCTACATGTCATGATGAAATCAAACAATTTTTACATGGATGCAAGCTAGTGTCATTGACTAAAGAATACCAGTATTCTTTAGCCTACACTAGTATGTAGAAGGAAATGGGAGAGGGATTAACAAGCTTGGATTATAGGGATGTGTTGAGTTTTAATCAATTTAATCCGTCACGTATTTACTATCTCATGGTGGTCCATGATTAAATCACTTGATGAAGCACAGGAAATGATGAAGGTGAATTGAAAAAAAAAAAAGAAAGCTTGAATTTCATTATGTCTGGATCATTGTACCTTTGGATGGTCAACTCTGCTATTCTTTCATGAAGATCCCTTGTCCTTTCATCCGCAGTGACTCCTGTCCCCACCTGGCTTGATGATGTCTGATAGCAATGTCCGTTCGGACGAACAGGAGCATAGCAACCACTCCCTCCGGAAGAAGATTTGCAGGATGACGGTGCATTTGGGGCCGAGCTGCTCCCTTGCACTCCTTGCTGCCTCCCGTGATATGGTCCCCCATGCATCGAGGAACCAGTGCCACCACCAAGCACCAGCAGTGGTGGTGCACCAGGAATGGATAGTGGAGGTGGAGACTCCACAGGGAGAAAGGAGTGGCCCTGTTGGCTGCTAGCGGAACCATTCCTCGACTCTCTGCAAAGGGAGGAAGAAATTTTTAATACGATCCATCCCAACACTATTTATCATAATATCAGCAACTCTATTGCCCAGTTCACACCTTGAGCTTTTCACACTCGTAAGTCACTCGCAAGTAGAAATTTTTCCTTGTGAGCACAAGTTGGCACTCACCATCATAAAATTTTCTACCATGATTGGGAAATGGTGATTCACACTAGTTGTCAGCTTCTGAGTGTGTATGAATACATGTAATAGTTACTATTCAAAATGGAATCAAAAGCAAGAAAGAATTTCAGCAACGAGGTGGCTGAATCGCTACTGATTGTACGGGAGGGTTATAGTATGGACAAAGTTTGTAGAGCTCGAATAGGTCCATGCTCTAATTATTGCATGGCAAGCTTCTTCTTCTCCTTATTGAGAACTGCCGTCCTGATCTGCAACACAAAACACTCCTGAAGGTTAATGATTCTGTTTTTATTTAAATGGCATTAGGCATAAGATATTATAAATGCACCTACAAGAGCCTCCAAGAGAGAGAAGGATCTAAATTCTCCATTGAGAATATAACTACTTCGCAAAAGATCTACATGGCTATAATTTGAAGCTAGGTCTAAAAGGTCTCAATGATATATAGGATTACTTTTGAGGATAATGTTTCCAAATTTTGCAATTTTGCATTACTGTTTTCTCTGTCTTCTTTCCTCAATTTTTAATTGGTTTTATATATAATATGACAAAGTCTATGGCTGTTTCAGCTCCTTCAGCCAAATGAAGAAAATAAATAAAAACTTTTTCCACGGTTCCAAGTCTTAAAACTCAATTGACTATCCACAATTCGTGAACCTGACACCAGAGGGCACTCAATAGCTTCTACGAGCATAGAGAGATCTTCCTGTGAGAATGCAAGTTGGTTATAGCTGCCATCTTAACATTCTTTTTTTACATTGGTAAAATGAACTGGGCATATGAGTGCAAACATGTGCTGCCATGTTCTTAGGCGAGCCCCAACTTGTTAGACAAACAGCTTTCAGAATGAGAAATGGTAACAGGATGGTGAATTGGAGAGTAACCATAATATGATCATCAAAAAAACCAAACTTGAAACAACGCCTTAAAAAAAAGTCTCACATATTTTTAGAGGCTCATATTATGAGCCTAAACTTCCTCCTACCCTTCCATTCCCTTCCTTGTATACCCTTCCTCCCAGTCTGAAGAGACTGATACCAGACTTGAGACAACTAAAAAAAATCTTATTGAGATCCACTGAGGCTCTCTAGTATTATTTTCACAGGCACGCAGAATTTTTCATGCAGATCTAACAGTTGTCACATGCACTGTGATGTCTGCTGACCAAAACAGACAAGGTAGGACCCTTTCAGACCCGCTCCCGAGAAGAGTGGGGAGGAGTGCTACTATTTTTTTAAGTAATGAAGGTGAAAAACCTATTGAAATGTGCAAAAGAAAGCTTAAACAACACAGAACATGTGGTTTGATCGCAGGTAGTATGAACTGCCCCCAGATAATTTCAAAGTGGTATGACTGATGCATCTCCCTTTTGCCATTCACAAACTGAGATTTGATCTGACATTTGTTGCTGTTGGAACCTGTGAAAACTAGCAGACTTGTGCGGTAAAAATCTTTATGCTTGAATGCACAAAATTAGATGACTGTAAAGGGATGGGAGTGTGATTTAAAATTTTTTCAATAATAATCAATTAGGATTCCTTTCTCACACACACCCATCACTATAAGCTCTTGAGTTGATTTTTCTCAAGTATCTGATTAGGGTAAAAAAGAGCCCTCTGCATAATTAAGGATGAGAAAGCAGAAATGCTGAAGGATTATTTTATATGAGTGCTTACTGGAGCATTTCTCCGTGGCGTCTTATCTTCTTGTTTCGAACGCAGAAGACAGCGAGGGCACCAGAGAGGACTAGGGCTATGAGTGAACAAGCACATCCAACGGCCACATAAAAAACCCCAGCCGATGAATTAGCAGTTGTCGTAGAAAGTGTTGGAGAGTCCTCGGCTGCAATATTCCTCTTACTGCCATCATCCGGTGGGACGTACATGTTACCTGGATGGGAGAAGGAAAAAGAGGTCAGAGAAGAGGGTAAACAACAACTTTTTCCTGAACTTTACTAATAGCAATGCGAAATTTCACCAGATCAACAGATTGTATTCCCAGAACAATCTTTAGCATTGGGACTAATCACACACCGACAGCATTTCCTTATCCATAGCTAATTTAACCAAGATAATTTTTGGCAAGAATCACCACAAAAATTATAAATATTCTGATTGTTGTGGTGCACAATTAAAATTTGAATCCAAAAACATGACGATTTCAAATAAAGTCTCTTAAAATAATTACTAAAAGAAGAGTGATTATTGTCATACATCAGGGTTGACCAACTGGCGGTCTGAGGGCCTCATGTGGCCCACGGTGCCATTCATTGTGGCCCGTGTAAGGTTATTAGAATAAAATTCAGAAATTTTCCTTTAATGCCGTTTTTGTGAGAACAGATTTATAATGTAATCATCGTTTGTTCACAAAAAGTGCTGTCCTGTATGCCGAACAACACAAAGCTTCCCCCAACACTATGAGAGCCACACAAACTGCTGCGCTTCGCAGCTCAACCTCCCTCTCGGTGCCACTAAGCTGACTGTCATCCATCACATCACTGACACTGACTGTCTTGTCACATGCACCTGTTAAATTAGTTTTGATTGTGTAATTAAGATAGAAGTGAATCATTGACTGAAAACTCCTTATTAGTCTTGATTTCTTGTCTTTAATTATTTTTATACCTGAAATTATTTCATAATGTTACATAAAATTATTAATTTATTAGTATATGGCCCACAACCATATTATAGGTTAGGTTGTGACCCTTGAGACCTTGCAAGTTGGATACACCTGTTATACATCATATATATTGAAAAAAAAATAATTATTAAGAAGAACCTATGGGACGACTGGGCAATGCATCCACAATAAATTTTAAGGTAAAAATCTTTTTCCTTCAATAAATGTACACTGTTCTTAGTTCCGATTGATGAAACTGCCACCAACCTTTTAAGCAAATCTTCTTCCTCTTGAAAACTAGTGACGTTCCATTCTTCATGGGGCCAAGGGGTGTGAACGTCACATTCAAACGTAATGTGACGTTGACTTCAGCATTAATGGTACCAGAGCATGGCAGTGTGACCATAAATGTCTGAGGAGTTGTAGGTACTACTCCAGATAAGGAGACGTTGGTAGAAGGAGTAGAAAGTGCTGCAAGGTCTGACACCTCGATGGCCAATGTGTAAGGCAACTGTGGGCAAAATCAATCAGTCACATGAAATGCATTAATTCCACATTCCATAAAATCAGCACAGCTAAAATTCATGCATTCATGGTATACAAAATATTTCTTACCGGTTTTCCTGTGAGGCTCTGCCAAGTGAAATGAAGATGACTAATGTGAGCTGGAACTGGAACTATGAAGTTGAGTGCATACTCATTGATGACACCATTCCTCACATAAAACAACTCTCGTGAAAGGCCTGAAAGTGAAAAAAAGGGAAAAGTTCTTTATAATGACAATAATTTCTATATGTTAATAGTCCACCAAGACTAACAGAATAATGGACAAATAATTATAGAAATGTTAAGTTAAATAATCTGCCATTAGAAATAAAATATGCAAGAGTCAAAGCAGAGGTAGATAGAGATAACAAAAAATATAATTTCTCCTCATAAAAGTTTTCAAGGAGAACCAGTATAAAAAATAACTATAAGTCTTAAGTTTTCCATTGCCACCTGTAAATAGGCTACTGACTAGGGGGCTTTATTTACATAGCTGGGAAGGAAAATAGTACCTCTCTTCTAAAAATCCCAACAAGATAAAATATAGTGAATATATAAACTATTAAAAATTCACAGTGTAAGTCGAATTGCAATAACAATCACTTATTAATGATAAATTGTACAGTAGTGGAGATTGGGTGACTAAACCTTGCTCCTGTGCTTACTTGAAGCAGAAAATGTCATTTAATTGATGTGTAGAAGTTTAAGCTTCAAGGAAACTTTGGGTCCACGACTTCTGAGATTAGACAAAAAAACATCTTACACCAGGAATTGTGTGGAAAAGCAAAAATAAAGGAATCTGATTACAAATTGTTTATTAAATTAAACTATTTTAATTGGCTAAATTATTTATTGATTGTTTCAACCTGCATTCAACTCTGGAGGGTGGTTAAAATTCAGAAATATTTTAATAAGTTATTTAGTTTTTATTCCAAATTACCCTAAACCACATATAAAAATGCAGTTCGGTATCTGCTATGACTTGTTTTTTTTTAAGTCGCGCTCAGCTTAAGAACAGACGAACACAAAACACACATCCAAGGTGGACACAATCCACCGGCTAAAGAATTATAGCCTGTGTGACCAAAACTGGAGAAATTCTATTTTAGCTTAATAATTAATGAGACTTGAAAAACTTTCAATTATGTTTTCAATCATTATGCTCGACCTGCTTACTCTGTCAAAACAAAATCGTTATAAAAAATATCGACAGAAGGTAATGTCAACGATTATGTAGCCGATACGCCTAATTTATAACCATTTAATTAAAATCCAGAATCGGCATTCTTGAAGTTTATTTAAATACCATTTTAGTGTTACCATTTGTAAATTCGAACCTTCTTTTGTTCATTTTTCCACATACACAGCACTTCAGTCTGATATATGTAGTGTGAAGAAGTTACTTTATTGGAGCGCGGGAAAGTAGTTAAGTGTGAAATTTCAGAAGGTTGGTGTGGAATTATCGTTGCATCAGAATCTTGGTAACCTTTCGTGCACTGCCGTGACCACGAGGTAAGATTAATAATAATGATAGAGTTCGCAGGCCACACACGTCTAGAACGATGGATCATCCCTACAAAGTAACAAAATATTACTCTAATTCCACGTGCATGAAAAAGGGTTTTGGGTACACATATATACATTGGTGGCACATTTCACGCTTGCCCAAAAGGTGGATTCAAGGTTCTATTTTGTAAAATTTAAAAATATATATTTGAAATAGATTCCACTTTACTAATCATCAGCACCATAGGCAGAAGTCAATTGCCTGTCACATCTTATTGTCCCGACACCTTTTAATTAGCGTACAGAAAAGGGGGTGTTAAAATGTTATTTACTGACAAGTGCTGTAAACGAACGCCAGATATTATTCCAGTACTTTCCAATCTAAAAAGTTATCTTTATTTCAATCTCTTCCTCAAAATAAGGATCTTCAAGTGGTGATATAAAGTGATCCTTATTGAATGCACGTCGATTAAAAAAACATATTGTAAGTTCGTAAGTAGGGATTATTACCTATTTTATAATCACATATTATATTCGATTATAAAATTTGTGAGGAATTAGTTTTTTTCTACTTGTGCCTTGGTACAGGTAGCAGGAAGCAAAATGGAAGACCTTAAACACATTAAATTTAAATTAAATTGCCTAAATTTAAAGTTTAGTGACTTGATTGTCACAAAATATTGCAACAAAAGAATTATGTAAACACATACACTCTCACATTATTGAAAACAGGCACATTAAGAAAATAGTAGTAACTCAGCTGAGAAATATTAAGTATCCTCATTATTCGAACGAAGGTACAAGAGAGAGAGAAAAAAAAGACGGGTGTGTGTCGCACGAGCTAATAAGCTGAGTTCCCTCTAGATGGCATGAGCTCATACTTTCCTCCCGTACTGGGTCACTTGACCGACCACGCGGAACAAAAATTCCCAACCCGGGTGTGTCAACGGTAAATTAACTGCATCGGATTTTTTTTGTCTTCCTTTCGTGGGAATCTCTCTCTACCACTCGTTCACGTTTCCGTCAGTTTTTCATCGAGGTGATGAAGAGATTGTACGATCTTCGAAAGGGACAGTGGGACTCAAGAAAAGCAGTTGGGAATATTATGTGAACGGCGGAATGATTTGGCGTGGTGGGGTCTGAGGAAGGGGAGGGGGTGGTGGCAACTATTTCAACAGGGGTTGAATCAACAATTAATAAATTCAACCGTAAGCGCACCTCGTTCTTTTTTTCCGGGGGGGGGGGGGGGGGGGAGAAGGAGGGGGGGAGGGGGGGGGGGGGGGGTTGGGACTGGTGGGAGGGGGGAACGAGACCACGGGGGGGGGGGGGGGGGGGAGACAGGCAGGACAACGACTTATGATTATCAATTGGTGGATTACTGGGTGATACTAGAAGGGTGACAAACCCTTCTGGGGAAATGATAAAAAAACATAGTGATCGGAGGGGGCAGATTGTCTGGTTGGTGAATGAAGAGGGCACAGCCAGAGACTGAGGTGGTCTGCCCTTCTTGTTGTGAGGAAATAAACCTTAACATTTTGGGAAACACATGTCTCCTCATTTCCCCGCCTAGGTGAAGATGTTTGTTGCCAATATTCCATTTGAAGATGAGGGGGGTATGACAGAATATGGGAATGGTTCTTCGGCAAAAATACAAAATTATACCTATCCTGTTATTAGCAACAAATCCTTCCTCATTAAAAAATAATCTCCCAAGCAACAAAAAACATATTGCATGACCTCAATTAAAATTAATGACAGATAAAAATTTCACAGACATTTCAATGAAAGATAAATACTTATAATACCATAATGCACGTCTTCCATGCACCTTTCTTTAATGTTTTTTAATGTCTTTAACAGGAATAGAAAAAATATAAATTCGTAGGGATAATTTTACATGTGATGTCAAAGAAACTAACTAGGATATTCTACCTGATACATAATTAGAAGAGATTTACGAAAATCGTGAATAATTCTAAAGTACTATTCTTAAATAAATATGAAATCATCACACCATACATTCCTGGAGCTGGTTGAGGAACTTATGATTACAAAAAATACAAACAAAAACTAAATGATCAAACAACCCTAGAGGAAGTGGCTACACAGCCTGTTTAGCCGGTTGGTACACTGTATAGCCACTTTCTCTATGGACGTGAAAATTTCGTGGAGCAAATGGAGGGATTTTCAATAATCCCTTTACAATAAAAGAGACGCTTAAAAAAAATTATCTCCATAAGTACACGATAGATCGTCGCCAAAGGGATTTCAACATGAAAAAATTAGAAAGTAGAGCAGTAAAATCCATGAATATTTTTACAATATTTATTTTAAATTTCGCATTGTGAAATATTTAGATTTGGCGGGCTGAATGTTGCAGGTACTAAAACACTTGAGTACTTATCCGAAAAAATTTTCTCGACCTTTTTTACCTACGGCGCTATGAGCGACGCGTGTTGCCTAATTCAGCTAAATTAAAATTTGACTTGGTATATTAAATCTTTCTTAGTTACACTAAGGTCAATAACAGGAAGAACAACGTAATTTTCCACGGGCTTTGTTATGCGTACGACGCGTTTCACCACTCCATCAAGGAGAAACGCGCCTTACGCACAATAAAGCCCGTAGAAAATTATGTCGTTCAAAGATATTAACAACTTCCATGAAGTTGAGCCTGAAAATATTCCATTCTACAAAGAGAAAAAATTATACAATTAAAGTAAAAATTTACGCTATTTAGCTTTCCACTTATTGTCCACGCGTCGGAGCAAGTATCATTTCTGAGATTCGAGCACCGCCGTATTTATTTCGGGCACTTCTCACGAAAGCCACTTCAAACAGAAGAGAATTCGTCGAGTGGGCCGCAAGCAATGGACATCACCGTTTAACTATATGAAAAGGAACGTTGGCCACGTGGAATAAAGTGGAACGAGAGTTCATCGCACCGGCACAGATAGCTACATCAAGCCAGGGACTGCATTAGGACGAAGCGATGGCCAAACAAAAGAACGAACCCCGGCGGTAAAGTAACACGGTCAATGGCCTCACGGAGGAAACAAACTGGGTTACCCAATCTTCGGGCATCTCCGATGCACTCGGTCCCCCGTGGTCCATCTAGCGATGGCAATTACCACCGCGCTGATCGGCCCACCCATCTTCGGTCCAAAGCAGTCGAGAGGAAAGATTGCAGAACCACTTCTCTATCCCGGACCATCTCTCGCCCAATCCATTAAGTAATACAAGTCTTTCCATCCCCAATTAGTTTTCCCGATCCCTCGATTACCATCGTTGCACAACATCTACCCGCGCGTACACACACACACGCCGACTTTCACACAAACACGCCTCCTTTGGTTTCTCCGACGACTTCCCCTTGCCTCCCAATGACAACGGACCCACGTCGAAGCAATTGAGTTGTTTATTTTCGTGATCGTTTTTCTCCTCGAGCGTCCACTTGAACACCCTCTTAAACAGTGCCTACGGAGCGGTACCACAACGTGCTTCGAGTGCTTGCAACATCCTTCACATTTCTTCCCAATGCAGGTATTCCTCGTCAACAGCGAGGGTTACGTTCGTGAAATATTCCCTCGGTTAACGGAACCACTAAGTATATGGAAAACCGGGGGTTTATGATGTTTCATTTTCCACAATACTATGGTAAAAATTTTCACAACTTCATTTGATATTCAGTAATTCTCATTTGTATAAGGACAGAAATATCCCCTCACGCTATACGATAGTGATCTCTCGTACAATGACCTTGTTCAAAAAGTTAAACTCTGTGTTACTTCCCATCTGTGTTGAAATTTTGGAACTAGATGCAATCGATTTGCCTTGCTCCAATATTGCTTTTTTGTGCATCACATTGCCTACATACATGGCTAATAATGAATGAATCAACAAAAATTGTGACTCGACACGATCTTAAATTGTTTGTCAAAACCACGCATACGCGAGGGAAGTGCCCACTATTGAGAAAGGTAGTACTCATTAGGTGGGCAGTGGATAACCAAGGGCCGCGGTTGAAACGGTCAACCCGTACATATATATTCCCTGCAAGTCACCTGACAGTTAAATAGAGACAGGTGACGCAAAACAAGGGGCCGGAAGGAAAGCAGAGAGCAAATGCGACTGGTGCACGTGATTTCGGCACCGGTTTCCAACTCTGAAGGCTCCACGCTAGAATCAAATCCCAGAGGTGGAGAATTGTGATGTGAAATTCCTACCTTTAATCATTTGTTTAAAGCGCTATTTCGTCAGTCGAAGGACTAGAGGCCTTTCCAAACTAATTGCATGATCAATGTGAAAGGTGTAGAATGATAATTTTTAACAGAATGCAATGAATATTCGAAAACTAGGAGGGTATAAGTGAGAGCAGGTATACAACTTATTTTAGTGTTTTAAAAGGTAACGGACATAGATTCAATAAACACTCTAGGAAAGGACGCACATACGAGGGGCCTAAGGTAAACACCTGAAGGAGTGATAGTGAGAACTGTGGTATGGATAGTAGTATTGCATGACCCTGAAACTTAAGACCTTAAGAAAATATTAACTCAGTTTTAACCTTCTTCCGGGAACTTAAGAAGCCGGTCGAAGTGGACACGCACTCTAAAATTAGGTTTGACCCTAGGAAATAAACAACACCCGAATATTCTTTAAAAGTTTGAACCAACGACTCCCCTGCTCTGAATCTCGATCGCCCCTCCGACATAGGTAAAAAAAGCATGTCGAGGAATCCCAAGGTAAAGTATCTCAAGGAAAATATTTTGTATTCCATTTCACATTCTCATTGAATATTTTGGCTAAGGAGATACGACGGACATTTGTGAAACACACAGAAATCGCCATTAACGACAAAACATTAAACGTGAACCTATCACGGGGTTCATTTTGAATCGACTGGGTCGATAAATCTCGATTCATTAGTGCTTTAATCCAAAGATTGGTTGACTTTAGCCCTCCTTCCTTTCCTACCCGGAGCAAATCCTCTTACCCCTAGGTAGTTCTCGTCCCTTATAATTCGTCTTTACATTTGTCCCTCGGCCTTCCTCACGGCAAAAAACATAAGAAAAAAGTCCAATCGGTCAGTTCAAACAAAAACAATCCCGTGAATACTTTCAGCTTCTCAACTCGGAAGAAAAAAAATTGACACCGTTGGATTGCCATTCTTCGATTAATTTGAAGAGGGCGAATCGTATGCCTGGCCATTAGCACGGCCGGTTGCACATCAGAGATTCGGATAAAAATGCATGCCCTTCGGTGTCTCTTGTCCCAAATGGAGGAGGAGAAGTTAAGTGGGGGCAGAGGAGAAGGGAACCGTTTAGGCGCTGCACGCCATCGGATGAATGCAGCCGCTCCAATGAGCGGCTCTCCGAGGGTGTTGGTTGGGGGTGGGTGGGAGAGGGAGGAGACGTGGCACTCTCCACCGAAGGAAGGAAGGAAGGATATCCCACCCACGCCTTCCCTTCCCCCCTCCACCCGCGCCCCCCG
>WURS02423896.1:0-16519 GCA_011762765.2 Rhinocypha anisoptera
TGTACTTTTTGTGCCGTCTTAGATACTTATACATTGCTCCACTGAGCTTTTCTTCATGTGTATATATATATATATATGTATATATATGTATGTATATATATATATATTTATGTATATATATATATGTATATATATATATTTATGTACATATATATATATATAGGATTTATTCATATTTTAAAGGACGTCAGCGCAAAACATCGTAACTTCTTTGATTTGCAGTACGCCTTTGTGTTAGTCGAACCATGACGGAAACGTTAATTCACGAGACAATTTCAAAAATTAGAACCTAGAAAAAAAATTCATGACAGTCCTGGGCGAATAGCAGACCCGTATACCATGAAAATCAAATCTTTGATGGAAAAAGGGAGTAGTCACTCAAAGAGTGTGCAACGTTTTGCTGGCTTTTCTACATTTCAGAAATCCTCGTTTGCATTAACCTTCATTATCTCCCCGGTAACCCTTGGTCGTATCCCTGTCCGCGACTCAGTGATCGCACTTAATGCCCTTTCCATCGCGGTGGTTCCCTAGAGAATCTCACGTTACACATGAGGATCCGCCAGAAAAATAAAACAAAAAATGTTCTTCTAGACTCTATCCCTTGGTCTCGTCTCACTTGAAAGCCACCCTGACCCTTCCTCTTCTCTCCGTGCGCTTAGCGTGGGAATGGAGCGAGTGGTCATGGCACGGGCACATGGTTCCTACGGTCAATCCCCGCCCTTGCCCCCCTCCCCTTCCCCATTCCTCTCCCGCATCGCACCGTCAGGATCCCATTACAGATCATGCGAGGACCCAGGCAGTGGGCGTGGCGGGGGCGGTGAGCCTAAAGGATCGCCTTACAAAACGGAACTCAGTAGCGCATTGCCGGCATATGCTAATGAATTTTCTTCCCCGTTTCGACCGGCATGCCTTCCGAGCACCGTGGGGGTGGGCGGAACTTCTGTGCCTTCCGTCAAACAAGCATGAATATCACCCGTGAGCAGGAGCTAAGCGTACCGCGTGGGTCCCCCGAATAAAATGACATTGTCCTTCAGAGAGACACTCCACCCACTCTATTTCTGTCGCGAAGTGGGATCGAGGGAAGATTCCCCGTGGACTCATTTCCAAGAGAGATTATTTTTTAGCTCTGCACGATTCTTTCGCAAAATGGTCCTCATACCCAACGACCGTGGAAGGAGTGGATGAAATCGGTCCGCAGGATACTCTGAATAACACCCTCGTCAGTTCTGTAACCCCCGCTGCTTCTCCGTTTCAACGACGCAGTGAATGTGTTCCGGAGGAAGAATCTCCACCTGGTGTTTAGATGCTTGCATATTTTTCTCATCTCATGTATACTACGTTCATCTAAATCTTCAATTTCCTGCTTCAGGCCGAAGGTCATCCTAAAATAGGTATGAACTGTGAGCATGGCAATGAAAGGTTCGGTGTTGATACAGTAGTACGCCTTATTCAAAGGCTGAATTTTTTCAGTTGGAGAGAATCCTGAAGAAATGTTTTGAAAATAAAGTGCATAATATTTATATATTTATTTATTGATAATCATATCTTGCAGTTGGTTATACAAGTTAGGTGGCAAGGAAAAAGAGAAGAAAAGTGAAAATAAAACACAGCATAATGTAAATCACGATAGTAAACCCTCAATGATACAAATAAGAGAAAAATAAACGACACTCTAATAGCAAACGGGATTACCCAAATGCGTTTATTGATCTAAATTGACCACCATCTTCCTAAAACATTTAAATTTTTTAGGAAAAGGCTCCAAAACTTCTCCAGGTAATTTGTTCCAGTGTTTAATACCTCTATTAAGGAACGAGTAATATCTCTCCTTTGCTTTAACAACTTCACCTTCTATTTGTGGTTACCCCTTCCATAATAGTTTGCGTTTTATACTTGAATCCAATTAACGCCTCCTTCCCCGTATACATTCCGAAAACTTTGCACTGCCTTTCCATTCTTTTCTCTTTTCCTAGCCTTTCCAACATAAATCCTTAATCATTCCTTTTACACTGTCCTCCCTCCTGTAACCACGAAGCTGGCCGCTCCTCTCTGTATTCATTCAATTTTTTTTATTAATTTCTTACCGTGTGGGTCCCATAGTCTGGATCCATATTCCAGGACTGACCTTACCAGAGTATGATACTCTCCTTCTTTCCTCATTCTACAACACTTTTATAAGAATCCTCTTCACGAAGTTGCTCTGTAGAGGTTTGTATGCCTTAATTATAATAGATCCAATGTGTTGGTTCCATTTTAGATCATTGGAGAAGATAATACGGAGATATTTACATTTGTTGACTACCAGTATCACTTCACCATCCATTTCTTACTCATAATTAAACGTTTTTCGATTGAAGTTTAAGAGTGTGCTTTTATTATAATTAACTTTCATCTTATTTTATATCAATCAATTATGTTCTTGATTTAGATCCTGTTATAATGTCAGATTATCTCTTTCGTTTTTTGTTACCTTAAATATTCTACGGTCATCAGCGAATAGTCTAACGGTGGAGAGAATCATATTTAGGAGGTCATTGATGAAAAATTAGAAATAGTGACGCTGCGATCACGCTTCCATGTGGCACTCAATAGGGTAGAGAATTTTTTCAGATAACTTATAGCCTACACAACTATTTCAGTGTATTTCAACTTTTTGTAATCTCTCCCTAATTATGGTATTTATCCAGCTCACTACTCTGGATTCTAGACCCAATTTTTTGACGTTGTTGACTATTATAATATGGTTTACCACGGCGAAGGCCTTGGTGAGGTCTATTACTATAGCATCAACTTGATCACCACTATCGTTCGCATCAGCGAGGCCTTGATAAAAACCCAGCAGTTGCGTATCACAAGAGTTCAAGTCTTCTTGAAACTCATGCTGACAAGGACTCATGGTACTAATATATTACCACGACAAGAACTAATCCAGTCATTTATTTTACAGGACTTCCTAATATAATCTGTTGTCGTCTGCTCAAATATTTTACAAAATATATTGTTCAAACAAATTGACCCGTAATTTTCTTCAAGAACCCTGCAACCCTCTTTGCGTATTAGCATGACAATAGATTCAGACCAGTCATCAGAGACATCTCCATTGTTAATTATTGCGGTAAATAGCGTTACCAAATAAGATAGTGAGAGTAAAAAACAGCACTTTTCCACAGAAAAAAACAACACTTTTCTACTTATTTTTCTGTGGAAAAGTGCTGTTTTTTACTCTCAGTATGAATCACTTCCACCACATCACGCCTGATCCGGTGAAAATTATTCAAATAAGATAGCTTTGGAGTTTATCCACAAATTCGGCCAGCGGGAATATAATCAGGACTGAGGAGGAGACGGTCGAGAGTGGTGAAATCTGGCGAGGAGGAAGCGCTTTCGGGAAGGCACCACTGATCGGACAGCAGTCCAATCTGATCCAAAAAATTTATTTTTTTTTTATTTTGGTGATTTATTTGAAGATGTCGGTTAGTTCTATGTGAAACGGTAATGATGGATCTTTTGCTCCTTCACCATTTATAATCTTGTCAGTACTGAATCTCAATCTGAATGTGTTTTTAAGGTTTAAAATATATATAGTAAAAGTACATACTAAATTAATTTGCTTTTTCTACATTATCCATTATAACTGCACCGCCCTTTCGTTTCAATGTTTCAACGAAGCCTGTTCCTTTTTTTTACTGCCCACTTACTTGTAAAAACTATTTGAGTTTGACAAAAGTTTTTGTATAAATTTATCTTGCGCTATCCTTTTTTTCTGTGTAAAAGGTGTAAATGAATTAACGTTGCTATTTCCACATGATAATTTATTTGGTTTCGTAGCTTTACTACACCATCAGGTACAAGTAAAAGAAATTGCCACTTGAGTTACTCCCCTTCCTCCAATCCCCTGTTCTTCCTCTCTCCCCGCCCACTAATTTTTAACGATATTTTTGGGTACATATACTGTGCAATTTCTTTTACTTGTACCTGATGATGTAGTAAAGCTGCGAAACCATGGTCGTGCCAAATAAATTATCATGTGGAAATAGCAGCGTTAATTCCTTTACACCTTATATGAAGTATTTCCACTAAGTTATGCCTGAGACTGTGTCGTATTTCTGTGTAAAGGTTGTGTTAAGGTTTCCTTGCACAAGGACTTTTATTTTTTTTCTTGAAAAGGATCCAGAGTGATTTTTATTCAGTTCCTTGGTGCTCTTTGTGTAATAATGTGGGTCTGGATTTCCCTTTGACCGCTTAGTTCGAACGAATTTATCTAAAACATCATTCAGTATAGCCTTGAAATTTTCTCAGACTTCATTCACTGACGTCCTTTATTTGTTCACGCATACCGAATTCTCTTTTAAAGTACTCTCTGAATTCCATCATGCGGGCTCTTTGAAACAGCTTGATTAATTGCTCGCTCAATGCCTGGTTACTATTATGGAGCCGATTCAATTGTAAATAAAACAGCAGAATGGTCACTATGGGATATTCGTGTTACTTCCAAGGAGATCAGACACTCCAATAAAAATTTATATTAACTTTGATATTGGGAACAAACAGTGCAGTATAGTGGAACTTGATCATAGTAAATATTAATATGTTCAATTTTCCACAAAATAATGATGATGATGTAGTAGCATTAAAACCTGGTATAAAGATTATTTTTTGGAAAAATGCACATGTTAATTTTCATTTGCTAAGACCATATATACAGGAGAAAATATTTCCGATGACATTATCTCTGTCCGAAGCCATGATTTGTTACCTTTTATTACGTCTTTCTTACTCATTTCGACCAGTGTTGAAATGTGAAATGGTAATTTTGTTAATTATGCCACGACAATTCACTTGGAGAAGCTTAAGAGCACCTGTTAAATCTGCAACACCGTAGCCTTTCAGACCCCTACTTCTATGGGGATTTACCATCTAAATTTCTATCTCCCAATTCAATTTCACAGTCTTCTCTGCAACCATTAACCGCTTGTTAGAGGTTTTTCAGTGGCATATGTTGCTTTTTCATCGATGATTCTCCATCACCCAATCTGCAAACAGTTTCACCTCAATAACCCGATACTATTATCAGAAATTTGAAAGGAAGTAGCAAGGAGATAAAAGAAAAAGCCCACAAGGTTCTGGTTCGCCCTATCCTGGAATACTCGTACACAGTTTGGGATCCTTATGATGTGGGATTTATTAAAAAGATAGAAAAGGTGCAGCGCAAGGCAGGAAGATATGTACTCAACAGGCATGGAATAACGGTTAGGGTCAAGGAAATGTCGGGTATTCTGAAATGGGAAAGTTTGGAAAGTAGAAAAAAAAGAAGTAGGTTCGGTATGTTGTTTGGAATAATGTCAAATGAAAAACCGTTGGAATATCTGAAAAGGTACTAAAAAATCCTAACTTAAAGGGGAAGAACGATCACCGTTTAAAAATAAAAATCAGGGCCCAAAAACAAATCGGAAAAAATTTTCTGTTTTAAATAGAACTATTGTTGAATGGAACCAGCTTCCTTGAGAATTGTTTGATACCTTCCCATCAAATTTTAGAAGTTTTAAAAATAGGTGTAAGGCAGCCACTTGACACAGGGCTGGATGTTAACGGGATATCGCCTTATTTTGGACTTGGTGTGTGATTTTGTATAGCGTGTGATTTAGGGCGAACTGGTGTAGGACTGTACATAAGATTAATCTACTCTCTATTTCCTTACTCTTGATTTGATCTTGATTTTTTGTCATTAAAATATTGATCTCGATGTTAATGATGCATGTGCCACCTTACACTGTCTACCTGCGCATGTATGTTAAACAATAAACAACATTAGTTTCCCGATCGAAGCACCTTTTCCGAACCTCTTCTATTTAGATGATGACCTATCCCTTCCCAAATCATTTCTGCCTACCCAGAAGTTAGGGTCAGCAAAAGTGAGCCCTCCGGTTTTGCACACCCATTCTATTCCTGCGTTTATGTAGTCTATCACACCGCTATCTATATATGCCTCTTCCACTCAACACGCCACTAAGCACAATTTTGGCTGAATTAAATTTCCTTAGAGCTGTGGTACATACTAGTATATCCCAAATTACCCCTAGTACATAGTGGCCTGATTTAAATTTTAGATGGATTGTTCCGATATGTATAAAAACCACCTATTTCTGCTCATCTAGATATGCGATATCTCTGCATAATCTACAGGATTGTGAAAAAAACTGTTACGGATTAGCATTAATAATAGTTATAATAAAAAATTTGCATACATGCCACCTGGGATTATGAGTTAACATATGAGTGACTCTTAAGACAATTTTTCTATATTCTTTTTCTCTGGTCCGCAAACCGTATCCGTTGGTTGGCAGCAGTCTTTCGTCTCCATTCCCCTTGATCTTGGGCCAGCATCTTCAACTTCAAGTAGGAATGGCAGCCCATATCTTCTACAATTCGTTTAATATATTCCTTCCTGGGTCTTCCTCTCGCTTTTTTGCCATGAACTGAGCCCTCTATAATGGTTCCTAACTGTCCCTCATGTCTTATAGAGTGGCCTATTCAGGTGTCTCGTCTCTTTCTCGTTGTTTTCCTCCACAGACATGGCAACTCATCAGCTCTTCGTAGTACAGCTTCATTTGTCACCCTCCCCGTCCAAGGTATTTTATGGATTCTCCGGTAGCACCACATCTCTCAAAAGGCCTCTGCTCTCTTTCTTCCATCCATGCCAAGTGTCCATGTCTCACTTCCATAAAGAATTATACCCCACACAAATGTCTTGAGTAGGAGTTTTCTTAAACCAAAATTAATTTTGTTGGAAGTCAAGAGCCCTTTCTTCCTTGGCCTAGTTAATCCTACTGATGAGATATTTGACACTGCCTCCATCTGATGTGATTTTGCTTCCAAGGTACTGGGACTCCTGTACTGCATCGAGTCTTCGACCATGCAATGCCAATTTCCAGTTTCAATAACGCATTACATACCCTAATAGTAGTCGTCAAAGGGATGATTCAATTGAATGCCCCCAATGTGCTTTCCCCTCATGTAAAAGTTATTTGGCCCCAATAATTATTCTTATTCCATTTCATATTCGACATTATTTTTCACGCTTCATGCATCAGTTACGATTATACATGAGAATCCTTCTTCCTCTACTCAAGATTTCAGCGCGTGTGTCATCATTATTAAGGAGCGAACACGCTGCCATTAACTTCCTTCATCAGATAAGGAATGTATGTCATTATGCTCGGATGAAATATCATTTGTATTATCCTGTTCATTAATATATACATCCCTTAATACAGCTCACAGGTTGGTTTGGAAACCTTGATTGAAATCTCGTCTTCCGCGTTTTTCATAAGCTACGAAAATTTACCCCGGGCCTCATTGACGTGTAATTAAATTAAGGCAATATCAAACGTTTCCCTAGTTATAGTGGGCTCTATATCATCATCTTTAGTGATATTATTTTGGCAGAAGGCAATTATTTCTCTGAATCGTCTCCAATTACAGAATTCTCTGCAAAATATTCATTTCTCCTAATTTTACTCTGTTCATCAATTTGTATTTAACCATTCCTATTTCAACTCACTACCCTAGCTTGCAATACGTATATTACAGCTTGTGTTTATAACACTCATTTTTTTTTTCTGTGAGGCCCATTAATTTTCCAATCATCTCGATTTATTGCTGTTATTAAAAAAATATATTTATCCGTTCCACCTTGTTTTTTCTTGTCTATGGAACCATTTAAAAATTATTCCACTTGTTCAATTAGTTCTTCCACCTTCATACTAATTCCAATCCTTACCATGTTATATTAATAAATCTGTTCAATCGAGATTATGAAACTCTGCTCCCAGAATTCATAATGTAACTTTACCCATTTCCTTTCCACGTCGAAGGTTATCGTTGGAACAAAAGTACCGATTTAAGTTATTGAAACGTTGCCTGACTGTAGGTAATAGTCTCTGTACCGACCCATTGTTTCTCCATCATTACATATTTGCTCTGATTCCTATTACATCTGAAGGTGGATTTCGTATTTAAAACATTAGGTTTTTAGTAAAAATCCTTGTGCCTTTAGGTATAAATTATTTTTTACCTAATGTATTTTTTAACTATAGTTAAGATTCGTGAATCCACAGTGTCTCGACTTACATTCACAAGCAGCAGGATAAGCATTCAATAAAACAACCGAATTCATACCATCGAAGTTCTCTCATTTATCAGCCTAAAGGTTTGTTTTGGCTAGAGACAATAGTATCCATCTCGTATATGCCATCATATACGAGATGAGGTTCATATGCCATCTGCGGTTCCACAGAAAGTGAAATCGTCCAAAAGGCATCACTTAAATTTTAGATGCAAATACCACCACTAGGTTTAGATTCCAGGACCCTCCGATTAACTTCCGAAACTTCTGCCTAACACTCTTAGTCATTTTCTCACAGAGAACTTTCGTATGAAACTAAGTCAAGGCCAGAAGTTCAGTTTATTGGACTCAATAGGTAGTTTTGGCTATTGTCCCTAAAACCGCGGAATGTGATTAATCGACGTAAAAGATTACATAATACATAATGGGAAGATTATACCATTGAGAAGACTATCTTTCGATCGAATCTTAATATAAATAGTTTATTCTTACTTGGGCTAATGTTCACATTTTATGTAAAGGCATCATCATATAACGATTGCTATTTATTCAAAAATGTTGTTTGGAAAAATGCATTATCTCTGGTAAGTTCAATAGAAACGGTGGCCTATTAAATATGTGCAAATAGTATCAAAAGAAAAAGATCACCCACCAACCTTCGGAGCCATTAGGTTCTTAACTGTTAACGTGGTGTCAATCAGCTTTGGTTTATTTTATTATGGTCCCAATGAAAATAAGCCTTTCAGCCACAGTTGGCCTAAATATTGTTTCTTTTTCAGGTATTTGGCCATTGTACATCCCTTGAAGCATCGCAAATCTAAACGGAGAGCTCGTTGGGCACTTGGTGGGATTTGGGCTAGCAGCAGTCTATTGGCCTTGCCTTGCCTGATGTATTCCACCACCATGGTTCACTGGTAAGTGCATGATTCCAATGTTTTATCTATCAAAATTAAATAAGCATGTAGCACTTTGCCAGAAAATAATAAATTTTATTTTTTGGAAGTGATACTTCTTTATTTCATTATGAGTTCCTCCCACTATATCAAACCTGAATCTTTAATACATTTAGCTAAAATCTTTAATTAACTAAGCAATAAACTATGTATCGTAATTACAAAGTTTTACTATCAAAATTGAATACGAAAATTAAAATAGTTGTAAATCTACGTCAAAACGTACTTTATTAGGGAATTTTACAAAATTACTTTCTAACAAAATACATTTTATTATTCCTTTATCATAAACTTCAGTGATTAATCAATATGTATTTTAAATGTTTCATAGGTGATTTTTAAAATATTTAAAATGTTTAGAAAATTCACCTGTTGACCTACTATTCTTCTTAGAATTTTAAATTCAATTTGCAATAAAATATATCACTTAATTTAGAATTATTTTTTATATTATATTACAATGATATGGCTGAAACTTTCGTACTATGTGTGGACATGAAAAACTTTACTTACTTCCACATTAGCACTTAACTCAGATTAACCTATTATAATGGAGTTTCTGACGTTTTTCGCGGCGTCCTGAGACGGTTTCTTTGCTTTCAGGTAGTACATATGCGTGTGAAAACTGAGAGCCAAGAAACTATTGCAATGAAGTTTTTAATATAAAAAGTACAATCTATGGTTATAATTTTTCTTATTATACGAAGACAATGACAGAAACATTCGTGAAAAGATATTACAAGCGACAAAAGCTCCGAATATAAGCGACAGCTTACCGAAGTATGTCCCTTCTTCATTCACGCAGGTATAGCAACGGTGAGTCCAGGTGTGTCTGTTTCATGCTGTGGCCAGACGGAAGTTTCCCATCCTCAGTGACGGAATATACGTAAGTGAACAAATAACCTCCAAGATTTATATATGTTTCTGAATACGTTTCGTTTATCCTGTAAAATATTTTAATCGATTTTATTTATTTGAATTTATATTAAAAAATAAAGGTATTTTATTAAGTTTTCAATCCTCATAACATATCTGCGAATTTCGATCTCTCGCCTCTGTTCACACTTTTACCAAAGGGTCAAAGTTCGTAAATGTGAAGCGTTTTTTTTATACTGATAACTTCATTAAACGAGTAGTACTATGGTTTTTATGCGTATCAATTAATATTATGAAATAACTTAAAGTGGAAGTGCACCGTTGTCACTTTCATTAACTGGGAGCGATGGTGATTTCATCCCGAGGAACCCTCCATCTCTGCTGTCACGCTTTGTCTTAATTGAGTTAGAGTGCTGCCGATGCATATTCATAAATTATTTTTTCCCTTCGATGCTACTGTTAAATTCATTTCCGCTTTGCATTCATAATTTCTGTTTCCAAAATAAATTTTTGTAAATGCTGTCAAGATATTCGGGTAAAAATAAAGTAAATAAAGTTTGGAAGGAAAATGGGTGATTGACTGTACATCGTGTAAATATCAGCCTATTATCCGAACCCTATTTCTCATCGTTGTTACTTAACATTATTTACGAGTGTTTTTTAGATTCATTGTATTTATAGATGTCAACTAAATATATTTAAATATAACATTCAGCAAGCACACTAGCGGGTAATAAGTCAATTCTAGGCCATTTTAAATTTATTAGTTACTTTCGCTTGTGCCTTGTTAAGTTTATTAGTAGATCGGTAGAGTTTAACTTTTTTCAGTTACTTTTTTAATTCTGGGAAATCGGCTACAGCGGAAATCGGCTACGGAGCTGTAGCATAAGTATGGATCATATGAATCCGGCTGCTGTGGTTGTTATAATACTAAGGTAAAAGTTTGTTCGTTATAAAATTAATCGTGAGTTTTATCCAAAGATTCGATTCTTATTTTAAACTATTCGGATTTTCTATGGATAACAGTCACTACTGGAATGTATGCGCCACTGTTTCGGACTTGGAACCTTCTCGGTAATCAAGTTAACACCCAATTACGTTGCTATGCATCTTTAATGTTTAGCCTCTAAGTGGACGGTTTTTAAATAACATTTTTCTCATAAATAAATTGCATTGTTTACACCAAATTGTATAAATTTCATTTTGTGTGAACTCCATAAACCTTGAATCTCTTTACTTTTGTTTCCTTAACCCTTACTTACTACGGTTTTCCCTTCTTGGCTTTCCCTTCCTGGCATAACTGCGTTTCGATTTCCAAGGGCAATAAAATTGTCATCTCCTTTTACATTTTTATCACGTCCTAAACATTGGCGTCTTCCACATCACTATCATGCTGGTCTTTAAGGAGCATGTACTCCTAGGCGGTTATGTAATATACGAACTAACTGTGCCATTTTCACATGGATTTTTAATGAACAAGACCATCGTTTCGTAGCAAGACTACATCATCAGGGTCAAATGATACGAAACCTTGGTCGTGTTCAATAAAACTTAATGCGGAAACTGCGTAGTCAGTTCATTTACTATATTCAGTTACTCCATTTCTAGCTGTATAATTACATAAAATACTGCCGAACCTCCTCGAGTCACAAATCAAAAGTTATTCCAGTAATAAGAAGGTTATTTTCCATTGTTATTATTATTATATGAAAGGAATAAATTTCAGGCACCTAATCAGGACATAATGAAAGATGCATGTTTGCGGCATTTAAATGATCATGACGATTAGAAGAGGGTTGGTATCAAAACCAATTCGCTAGGGTATGTCGTCTACCGAGATTAGCTGCAAATACGTAGTAAGAAGGTTCCCATATTTTAGCAAAGTTTTTGTCGTCGAATGGGTGTCGACTGCGTTCGTTGAGCTGGTGACTGAATTTAATCGATTTATTTGTCAATTTTGTGATCTCAGTGAGCGCCCGGTTTTTCAGAATTTCTTTCCGTATGCCCGTTTATCTGCCTACCTCACATTGAATGGCCGATTGCTTTGTCTGCAGCAGCATCTCTATTTCCAACTCTTAATGTGTTTGCAAACTTAAATTTCCCGCTTACCTTTTTTTTACTGCGTTTTTTTCATTCGCCGATGCGTCCTTGCATGATGAAAAAACAGAAGCCATAATTCCATTAATGCAAAATTTTCGTCAGTCGACGAACAAGAATAACAGATAAAATTCATTGTTGCGGAAATTTATTCATTTATCATTCACAAATCCAAATCCAAAAGCATAAAACAAATTTTCGACCACGCTTCAAATTATTAAATAAAAAAGCATACTTAAATTTTCCCAGGAAGACTTTAGTTCTTTAGCGTGCAGGTATAATGCATTCACTCGAATTGTTTTGAGCACACCCAAGCAGGAAAAATTTTCATTGTTAGAATGCAAAAATTAATAAAAGACTAAGCTACTAAAAGTTATAACAATACATATAACTGTCTGGTGATTGAGCATTTAAAGACTCCTTCTCGGAAACCAAATCATAGAGCCCGTTTCCTTTCTATGTATCAATTTCTATTAGCACCAAGAAGTAATGGATGGTTAGCATCCCGCTAGACAGGTAAGGTTCACCCATCGCAAATCGACCAATTTTTCTTTTGCTCCCTTACCCATTAATAATTTTTCAGTTTCATTTTCTTATTCGACCACATGTTCCCTTTTCCTTCTTCCTTTTCCCGAACGAAGCAAAAAATCTTTCCGATAGGTCACCTGGAAACGTTTTATTTTCTTAATCTGACCTTTTCCTCTACTTTGGATGCAGAGAGGAAACCGAGCCCTCAAGATGAATATCCCCTTATGCAAAAAAACGTGCTTATATTCAACGCCGCGTAAAGAGAATTTCTGGAATAGCAGTTGGGTGTTTTCCAAAGGAGAATAGAAGATTTTTTCATAAGTGTGACGTATGAGAAAAGGGTTTTCCATGTAAACAAAAGATGTTTCCACGCTATCTGTTTAAGTTGTTAAGGCTCTTCTAGTTGTAGTACACCAGATTATATATATATATATTTACAGAGAAAGGTAAGAAAGAATGGACTGCAAATACCTAGGTATCATTCTTACAAATGACCTAAACTGGGGGCCTCAGGTGGAAAGCGTTACCACGAGAGCATTTAAGGCTCTAAATTTTATTAATAGAATACTGGGAAAATGCTCGCGGGACACCAAGAAACTTTTTTACAAAACCTTTGTAAGACTGATTCTAGAGTACGGGGCCTTAGTCTGGGATCCCAAATTGTCATGCCACATTAAGACAATTGATGGGATCCAAAGGAGGGCGGCGAGGTTCGTTACGGGAATTTATGTAAGAAAGGCAAGCGTGACTGAGGTGGTCAAGAAATTAGACTGGGCGTCCCTTAAGGACAGAAGGAAACAATTCAGGCTAAAGGCGATATTCAAGGCTTATGTAGGAGAAACAGCGTGGGTAGACATTGAGGATAGAACAAAAGACCCAGCTTACTCCTCAAGAAACAATCATAACCAAAAAATCGAGCCTCCCAGACAGAAAACGAACTGGGGTAAATATTCATGGTTCAGCAGAGGTTTTGAAGACTGGAACCTTGTGGAGAAAAGTATTTTAGACCCTTGCCCAAAAAATGCAAAGGTCTTCATTAAACGCCTGAAAAAAATTAAATGTATTTCTTCTTGATTTCATTCGAACGATACTGATATGATTTTATTTTTTGAATTCACGGATTCTTAAATTTTTTACTTTATTTGATTATTATTTTGTATTGCTGCTATTTTTCACCTTACTGTTTACTGTATGATTCTATTGTATTTTTGATCAAACGTATGCGTTGCCACCTGATCACACGGTCAACTTGCAACTTTGTAAATAATAATATTATATTCAATTGCTAAAAAGAATTAGCAGTAAAATAAGTAATGAAACTTTTGGGTTCAAATTTTATCTGGGAGGAAATCACACCTCGTTATAAATTCTGTAATATCTTAGTAAAAAAATTCGAGTAAGAAGAATATATCCCTTGATCTGTGTAACATAGGGTTTTTTTAATGGGATTATCCGGTGGAGATCTATCGGGAACCAAGAGTTTTCCGCCATCCGAATTAGCCCTTATTTCTCTCTCTCTCCTCTCTCTCTACACCTTGTCTCTAGGATTGCAAGAACACAGGCCACTACAGCAAAGACTATTATTAAAATGTAATCTGAAAGTTATACTAGCTTCATCAAAGACACAAGAGTATTTTGGATTGGAAAAGGATGTGATTTAAATAAATGGACGAGCTAAACAAAAATGAAAAAGGACCATCAACAAGATTAGCAATGAAATATGAGTAGCAGTATTTTTGTTTACAGGGTGCTTCGACATTCAATCTCTGGGTACGCTTCATTTACGACATCTTTTTACTCTGGGACACATGGCCATGAATCACTTTTCAACTTCATCTCAAAACTCAATTCCTCTTACTCCGTAAAGATTACCTCGTCCATCTCCTACTCAAAACATCACCTTCCTTGACGAAGACATACGACTCGAAACCAACAATTTCATTACTTCTGTACACATTAAACCTTCTAATCACCAACAATATCTACACTACAACAGCTGCCACCCAATACACACTAAACGATTTATTCCAAACTGCCTCTCCATCCGTGGCCATTGTATCAGCACTGATAAATTTGCACTCCGCCCTCCGGATACGTTACAAACAATACTCTTTGAAACCAAAAACCTTCAAACCTGACACAGAACTCAACCTCTGCACTACATACTTCCCGGGAATACATAGACTGATAATTTTCTAAAGGAACTTCACCCAATCATCTAAGACTGACATAACCTCCTCTCTCCTAATACACTACCTCTCCGTTAATTAAAAACGGCCCGCCTGCCTAAAGAATTTCTTTAAATCCACTAATCACTTGAAACGTTCCTTCACTACATCCCCTCGCCCTCACTCCTCTCCCTGCAACCTAATGTAAAACTTGTCCACTCCTCTGCTTCGCCCTTAGCCGTCCACACCTCCTCATGACCTCCGTACATCCCTCTTATGGCAATTGCCTTAGTAAAAACGCTTTTTCAGTTCTCTTTACTCCCGGTCCCCATACGCTCCGCCTCTCTCGACATTTCCTTCGATAAGTGGTTTTCCCTTTCCATTTTCGAGTCCCTCCCCGAATCCGCATCCAGCATAGAGGTAAGAATCCGCGAGCTTTCCTAAATCCTCGCATTCATAGGATATGAAAAGCCCGGGCTTCACATCCACCATCGACAGACCAGCAATCCATCTCTTCTTCCTTCCACCCACAATTCTTGTTCCTCCCCTCTTCTAATCCCCTATCTGAAGCAGTGGACACTTAGTGGGCAGTCTTTAAACAGTGGTCGAAGGCTGAAAGGCATACGGATAATAATGGATACTAAGGGATGATGTTATGAGTTATAGGTATCTAAGAAACAGTCTCAGGCGTAACTGAGTGGAAATTCTTCATTGTTCGAGAAGAATAAATTTTGCACTTTACACTAATATTTTTATTTATTACGACCATGGTTTTGACCATAGAGCTATAATTAGATAGAGCAAGTGTTGGCTTCTGAGCATTGTGCAATCAAAGGTCACGTGACCTAAGGCAAGATGACGTTTCTGTCATGGTTGCATATTTTGTTTATTTATCTATATACAGAGCTCCGTAGGAGTAAAATGCTAAGTGAGTATTATTTTCAGGGAATAACTTAATCCTAATCCAATAACAGGACCATCACATACGTATTTAAATTGGATTTTAATGTTTTGTTTTTTTTCATGTTTTTATTTGATTGTATAATATTGTCTTCGTGAACTTAAGTAAAGCCGTGTTTACACGGTGCATGTACTCGTGCGAGTTAATGCGCGAACACTTGCAGGGTCAAACATTCACCGTGTAAACACGAAAAATTGCGCGAACACTTACGACGTGCACGAGAAACTAGAACTTGTTCAATTCTGGTGCAAGCGTTCTCGCAATTCCCACTCAGAAGCCCACTGCGCAGGTTACCTGGATCTGACTGCTGGTGGTGGTTTGGTAAAACAGCTGAAATATCCTTGTTCGTTAATTTGAAGGATTACTGTGGTTATATTTTGACATATGCCTTTAATTTTGACCACCTTTCCTCCTCACCTTTTCCTTGAGGAATTATTTTGTTAAATTAAAGTATGTCTTATCAGAGATTGAGGAAATTACTTCAAGGTGGCGTTTTTTTAATAGGATTTTGCATAGGAACATCCTGACACGCTTATTTTTTTTCTAAAAGTATTTTGTGCGAAAAGTACAGCATTTCTTTTCAAATCTTGTTGTTAAAATCTTCATCTACAACTTGTTTCAAATTTTTCCACATAATTTCGTAAAATATAACTTTTTATGCATTGTTTCAGAGTTTGTCACCAAAAAAAATTACCTTAATTAACTTTTAATAACTGGAATACGTTGAATACATATTAAAATAAACATTCACAAAATAACTAACTTTCCGAAGAGCCGATAATTTTACAAAACTAAAAGATGCAACAGATTA
>WURS02423907.1:0-16516 GCA_011762765.2 Rhinocypha anisoptera
CTACCGCAACTACTACTAATATTTTTTTCATGCATGTTTGTATTCAGAAGTCTAACATTGTCCTGCATGTTGCGGATTTCCTACTTCGGCTATGCGTTCCTCGAAACGCATAGCCGAAGTACTCTTCCAAATAGTATGTCTGTTCCCAATGTTCCTTTCCTATCATCTCTTGTGTTTGTCCGTTCTTCTATAGGTAGTGATCTACGAATATATGAGTCCCAACTACCGCAACTACTACTAATATTTTTTTCATGCATGTTTGTATTCAGAAGTCTAACATTGTCCTGCATGTTGCGGATGACGTTCTGCTTTTTTATTTTGTATGAGGGTTGCTTCATTCTGAGTGCAATGTGCGTGCCTCTTAGCAATTGCATTTGAGAGTGAATGTGAATGTTTGGTGGTGGCTCAATCCCTGCCGCACGCCCTTGCGGCGGTTTGCAGAGTAATGCTTAGAAGTAGAAGTACCGAGCGCCAACTCTTGGCGGTAAAAGCCGTAATGGCGATAGCTTAATATACGTATTAGGCCGAAAAAATCAGATGTAAGGAGTTTTCGGTGGAGTAATGGTTAGCATGCTCGACCGGCTACCGGAAACCGTTCGAGTCCTTGCTGAGGATAAAACTTTTTTCTCATGTGAATTTTTCGGTTTCTTACCACATTCTGTGTTAGTCATTTTATGTGTTACTATCCTTTTCCTTATTTCCTAGTATTTTTGTTGTATTTTTTCCATTTGGCGGTTATTTCTGTACGAAATAGTATGCTATATACGATATGTATGTATATATATTTATAAATCTTTTTTTAATAATTATATATAATATACATCAATATAGTTCTTTGAAAAGCAGAGGTTTATAGTTAAACAGGAAGAAGGTTAACTTTGGCCATATGTTGAGATGATAAAAAAGTAACTACATACATTTAAAGCAACGATTTAGGAACCTATTAGAGGACTGAAAAAGTTATTCTGGAGCAGTATGTGACGGGACTAACATATATTTAATCCAAATTGCCAGGTAAAACTTCAGAGAAGCTGAAGAACCATTGGTGGATTGAAAGAGTCGGAAAGTAATGAATGATGTAGTATTTATAATAATAATAAAAAGTCTTTATTGGGGCGAGATTGATACTAGGTAGTCCCTTCTTCCACCTAACCCCTTGGCACAAGTATAATGTTGAGTGAGTAAGAGATTTTACAGAAAAAATGAAATACAGAAATATTTTACAAAATACGACAATAAAACGGGATATGAATAATTCTATAATAACTAACCGTGTAGAAGATGCGTGGGAAAAACGTAGGAATAGATAACTTTTATTCTTTACGAAAAAACCAACTGCAGGAAAACACCCACACAAGAAGGGGTGTGTGAAAAACCTGCGAAAACCTACTGATAGAGTATCTACTGTTGTGTAATAATGATGTTGTAAATTATTATGAAAACATACATACATATACATATATACACAGACAAAATTACATAGAGAATATGATAAAAATATTAAATTACAATACTAATGATTCCTATGTGCAAACATACCCTGCTGTATAGCACTAAAAATATAAATATAAATTTTTAAAAAATAAATAAAATGAAAATTTTTAAAAATTAATAAATAATAATTAAGACTATGTATATACAGGTATATAAAAACATATATAGACTAACATGTATACACACAACCATACAGACAACAATACACAGAACAATACAACCATTCACACAACCATTAACACATACACACACTATTCACATACATATACATATTTATGTTTTACATAGTAAATTAATACCTTTTTACAATAACCCATACATTTAATTAACCATGCAGAATGATGAACATTTATGTACAGAAAATAATAATTGAATGATAAGGTTAATGTCAGTAGATAATTTATGAATATATATGCACTTATGAATTATAGGCACTAGAGAAAAGAAAAATCATTCTAATATAGCATCAATTGAAGAAACATAGCAATTAATAGCATATTGAGAAGAAGTATATCGAGAGCCGCGTAAGAAACCATAAGTTGAAGGTGTGTAACAAGAAAAATATTAGATCACGAAATAAGTGAAGATGATAAAATGGCAAAAAGATAAGACTTGAAGATGGTAAAAAAAACCTTAAAGGATAATAACCAACGATTCAGTACAGTAACAAAGGGTCGCTATACACAATGAAGAAGAGAATAAGAGCAAAAAATAAATTGACGAATACTGTGAAAAGAAATCCAAAAACATTAGAAATTCACAACACGGCAAGGCACAACTCCCATCAACGCAGATCTAAACTAATCAAATATTTTTCGCGAAACCAGATACTATGGTTCGACAAAAAGCAAACGGAACTATTTCTTAAAATGATGTCAGATAACCCTGACAGAACTTTATAACCTCATATAAAACATTACTCAATAGAAGTGCTTATAGACTTGAAAAAGATTGTACTATACTCTATTTCGAAGAAAATAACTGACGTGTTGACATTGTCGCATGATTAGTCCGCCGATCCAAGCATCGTTAATTGTGATGAGATTATTATACCGAGGAATGAAGAGGAAGGCAGGAGATTAAACGAGTATCAATTAGAGTTCCGAAGAAGTGGAGTTAAAAGGATAGACAGTTGCTCTCAATTTTATTTTTGGAGGAGATACTACAGAAATGACAATCAACATCGTCCCATTCGTGTAACTGAAGAAAGTGTATGGTAGCGTGAACAAGAAAATTACCAAACCACATTCATAAAAAAGAGAATTATAAACGAAAATAAAACAAAAGAAAAGATAAACGAAAAGAAAAATATTAGTGACTGGAGAATATAGGAGAAATCAGAGAAAAGCAATATTAAAAAATTGTTTAAGACCCCGTGCGCTTTTTCACCGCTTATCTACGATGCCTAAGTTGAGAATATTGTATGAAAGAATTATGGTGCCGATGGAATGGATTAGCGTGCTGGGGTATGTGTTAGACTCAGAAGTAGCCAAGGTGCATAAGAGGATGAGATAGGATAAAACTTATGGACAATTGATAAACGTAAAATCGGTCGGAATTTTGAAATAAACCTATGGGTGGACTACTTTACTTAAGCAAGTAGAAGTATTTAATTAAATGAGTAGCAATATCACCACTGATAGAAAAAACAAAGAACTACTAAGCAGAATACCCTAGGCCAGGGGTAGGCAACCTTTTATTAACTGTGTGCCGACTTAAGGTTTCAAATCATTCAGAGTGGCAACAACATGGCATTTCTACACAAATAAAGTTCAATATACTTGTTCTGCGACATATTTTATTTTATATACTAATATATAGCGATGTACAATAATAAGTGAAGTTGTCGACCACATTAATTATCGATTCGCATAATTATTAATTAGTTATCACATCAATTACAAAATTGATATTGGAAACTCGGAACTTCTGCGTGCCATGGGAAATTGGTTGACGTGCCAAGTTTGGCACGCGTGCGGTAGGTTGCCGACCCCTGCCCTAGGCAAAGAAGCCATTTGACCAGAAGAAACAACTTCTCACGGCTAATAGTAATCCCCGACACAAAAAAGCGACTCAAAAAAACTCATATGTTTTATCCTTCTACGGTCTTGAGACATGGATAACACGAATAGAGAAAGGAAAATCGGAAAAAATTTAATCTGTACCATAGAAGAATACTGAAAATGATATGGGTAGACCGAGTAAGGTAAAAAGAAACACACAGAGAAGTTGTGAAAAAACTTATAAAAGTTGCTTACAACGAAAAGATAGAAAGTGGTTGGACGGATCTTAACTCACAGGTTAAGGTTTTATTTGGAGGAATCATAACATGGGATTTTTAATTTGATAATACATGGATACCATATGAGAAGGAAATGTATTAAAGTGGAAGTAAGGAACTGTAATGGAACTGGGAGACTGGCCGGCACCCTCTTGGTTTCGGAAGTTGCTACAAACCAGACAAATCAACCCTCGGATTAGGAGCCCTTCTTGGCGACGAAGGTGAGGACATGAGTGAGATAGGGTGTATTCATAACCTTGCAGCTGTTAATATTATTTTGCTACGTTGCACTACACACTATAGCCGCATAATCATTGGGGTGGAAGATTCGAGTGCGACAGATGTCGGTTTAAGAGATCTGAACTATGTAATCTGGCGTGCTATTACGAGAAGAAAAATTAGCAAATGGCCCTGGGTATAGGTGCGACTGATGAATGATCTTTCCATTTTTCAACCACCTAATGTGAAGCATTAAGACACTCGACGAGCAGTTTTTGCGTCAGCTGCGTTCGCCTCGACCACGAAGAGAAAGGACTGAGCGAGATCGCAGCGCTGTCCTTGTTTTCCTCTAATAAGTAATGATACATGACGTCGGGTCTCCACCGCATGAAAAGATCATTTTAGCAGAATAAAAGGGCTGTTACCCTGAAAGTGATGTCCAGTGAGATACTTGATACTATCACGCTAAAATGTATAATTTTCTTACCGGTTTGATCATAGGCTTAGGCAGCTCAACAATTTCGAAAAACGCTCCACTCATTTATTTTAATAACTAGAACTATTAAATAAAAAAAACAAAATAGTGTGCCATGAATCATTTAATTGGCGCCCGTCACTTCATGATGAATTATCGTACATAAGAGACGCGGGGAGTCGCAAAAACCCCTGGAGGCAGCTGTGATACTGGGCTTCCATTAGCCAGGGCGGACGTGAGGTTATTCGGAATCCTTCGAAAGAGTAATTGAATGTGAGGCATGGGCAACCTTGGAGCATTGTTGCAGACTGCATTAACTCCGCCCTTCATTCTCCACACTGCATCTCTTGTCACACAATGCCATCGCTAATGAGCCAGGTATTAAGTTTTGAGAAAAAGACTTTTAATGGCTTTCTCTTAAGGAAGGAAAGGGAAGGGACATATTTCAGCATCTGTATATAATTTGTGCTCGCGGCATTCTTTTTTCATCCACAGTTAAGACTTGATACTGATGCAATACAGAATCAGCCATCCTTGCACAAAAACCCTTATATTTCTAAAAATGATGATGATATTATTACTTTATGCATTCGAACATGTTAGAAGATGACTCCTTGAATAAGTTTTCAGATTATAAATACTATCTAAAAGGGTAATGATAATTTACCCCCAACTGATAAAGTCCAATTTTAATCATTCATTCCAAATATCATTTTAAGACTAGTTGCCACTAGTTTCCTTGCTGATACTTTTATACAGAGTTGAGTGCAGATTGAGCATATTACTTGGTTCTTAGGAGCTCATATTTATACCTTAAGCTACGGGCCTGTGTTTTATCCAATTGCGTAATAAAACTTGTGAAATATTTTCCGCGGTTCTGTATATACATCATATTAATATATATCATTGAAACTTCTTTGCTATGTATACGTAGGTGTTACACGACCCCTAAAATATTAATATTTTTTTAAATAATGTATCACCGTGGTTTACATATATACTACCTTCTTTGTACTATGTATCCTATTTTTCGTTCTAATGATGTCAATTCTGTGGGTTTCATCCTCTCTTCTGTACAGAACTGAAATTCTTTCGTTTAGTACATAAGCCACTCTACTTCTTATAGACATCACCTCCAACCTCATCTTAACGGGTCTTAGGTCTCCTTCTGGATTCATCTAAATTTCCAGCTCATAAAAAATTCTTTTTGTTCCTCTCCATAGAGTTTAGTTTTCCCACAGTGAAAACCATAGATTTCTAGCCGAATTACCCTACAACTATTTTTTCTTTGCGGTGAGTGCCAGTAGTTTCAACAGAAGGTGGTCCGTATCAAGAAGAGGCTTCCGGTACCAATTGGCACATCTTTGGTCGAAATGAATTTCATTGAGTCAGCCGTAGTGCCACGTTGTGAAAGACAATGTGAAATCACCTCGATAACCTCCCTAGATTGTGCAATCTTTCATAAAATATAAAGAGGTGGAATCGCTCATGGTAAATAAGCCTTCCAATCGGTTCTCTGTGTGGGGGCTACTGGATAATAATTGCTACACCTGCAGCCAAGTGTTACTGTCCCAACGAATGTCTCCAGTTTCATTCACGTGAAGGAAGGCTGCTGAATCCGAGAGATTGGAGGACATTTTGGGAGACGCTCACCATTTCTTAAAACATTCGGTCATTCTACCCACATCTTCGTGGGAAAGTACAGGCGGCACAGGGAAATGAACTGGCCCCTCTACCCTGATGTGTGAATTTCCACACGCCGTGGGCTTAGTACTAGGTGAGCTCTCTACACTCACTTAACATGCCAACCTTCGGGTTGAACACTGTGGTTAGGCAAAAATTATCTTTGTCAAAAAAATCTCATTTGTAGCTAAAGATTTAAGAATTAATACACTTTTTCTAGAATTATGATTCGTTCCTTAGTTTTTGAGAAAAAATTCAGGAATTTTGTCATTTCTTTCGGCATAAAATCACACGAGGAAGCATTTTTTGAAAAATCATAAGGAGACAAAATGTGTATATTTTTAAGTGTTAAACCTAAAATAATTGGTTCAGAATCGATTCTGTCCACTTATTTGTTTTACAAGTTATTTGTTAATAACAATTGACAGGCCACAAGGAAAAATGAAAGGAATCAAATAGAAACGGTTTCACGTGGTCTAATTGCAATGGTCACTTTAGGCCCAATTACGGGGCTAAACTGCTTGCCTATAAAGATACCTTGCTAGGAGGCAAACCAGTGCTAAAACTCCTTTTTTTTTAACATGAGGGTGATCTGGAGATTCCTAGATCAGGAGTCCCTTTTGAGACAGAAATTTGAAAAAGAAAGAAACATGTATTACCTCAGTAACAAATCTAATGCTGTCGATATAGCAATCCAAGGATGCTTCCAAAACTCCAAGTTTAACTGAGAGACCCACTGCATTAGAAAAAGTATACTTTTCCAGATCCATACCACTCGGAGAATTCAAAACTATTACTTCATCTTGCAAGCACGCCCTTTTGCTGAAAAGAAAAATCACATTAGGATCAGAACAGCAATTTTTCAGTGCATATAGTGAAAATCCAAGATGGTGATGTGGCCGAGTTTGTATTTGCAAGATGGGGGTCACACACCATGAAGCTGAACATGCAGAAGGGTGCCATTGACCAGGGCAATACGGAAAGGTCTGCTACAACCAAGGCTGAGCACTGCATCACATTTTAAAAGGATGGACGTGCCCATTGATAAGTCAAAATTATTTGTTGCTTGTCGAGTTATTAGGACACTAAAAAAAAAAGCCATCAAGATGCACCTGAGCAGGATTGATTTAAATCAAGTCTGGAGTGACTTTCTCAGTAATTCCTTTAATGCCATATTGAAAAACATGGGTAAGATAGAAAAAAGTGAAAAAATGGACATAATTATATTTTTTTATAAAGAACATGCCTGAAACTATCACAAGGATGTTTTCACCAAATCTTATTGTGTTACACCTCAATGTTCATAAATAGGATACTGTTCCATATTTTCAGGCATAACTATGTGGAAATCCATTTCTGAGAAAAAGGAATTCCTTTTACTCAGGATACTGTTTGATTAAATAGACACTAGTTAGAGCCAATTGAATTACTCAATAAATTTTCCTGGATAATGAATTTATCTTTTCTATTATTCTTCCTGAGAAGATGACGATGTTTTATTTTTGTGTATGAGTCTCTTGAGCTCTCTACGGATAATTTTCCAAATATGTAAATTCTTAGATGAAGACAAATTTTCTGAGAGTCATGCAATCCATATCACAGAAAATAAGGCATCATTTATTATAGCATCTGTATACAAAAATCCTCCACAAATAATTTTATTTTTTCTGGATGAAATGAACTATTCTCTTGAATTGATCATCAAATCTCATCCCATTTGCAATATAATCATTGTGATTTGGAATGAAACCATTCGAGTCAGTCAAGGAACATAAATGACTTCCTCAATCTTATCGCTACTTTGAATGTCCATACTGCAACCTTTCAGCCAACCAGAGCCTCTCGTTCAGAGAGGTCAAACACTTATTAACAATATTCTCGCAAACGTGGATACCAAAGACAAAAATATTTAAGTAATTAATTATTTAAATTCATTACTCTGAATTAACATCTCTGACCACTTTCCAATAGTCACGAAAGTTACATTATTTCCTGTATCCAATCATAAGTAGTTAGCAAAAGATTTTTCACGGAGGAGAGATATATGTGAGGGAACACTAAAGTAACTGGAATCAGAGATGGTTTAAGGCTTAAGACTGACATTCTTTCATTTTGAAAAACAAAGAAAAAAAACTGCAATTATACTAATCAAATATTTATTCTTACAGCCCGGGTTTCACTGTGGCACGGCATCATCAGGTCATGCCAAGTCTGATGGTGACATGCCACTTGGGTCATGAGAATAAATTTGATTGTGAAATTGTAGCGTTTGTTTTTTCTTCTGTTCTTAACTGGCATGGCATAGTTCAAACCTTCCTGCAGCCAGTGTAACGATGTACAACACTGGGAGAGGTCGTGCAATGTCTCTGAATTTTTTAGTGAGAGCTTTGTTGTGCATGTGGCATTTCTTGACATGGCGTATTCTCGTGAGCAATGTGTGGCAGTGAAATTATTCTTCCTTCTCAGGAAATATCCCATACAAACTTATCTTGAAGACTGCTTGCAGAGTGGATGCGTTAGGAAAACCCAAGTTTACGACCACTTTAGAAGAGGGGAATCATATCAATCCAAAATCTTAATAGCTCCATCAACCTAACAAACTGATGAAAATGTCAGAAAAATTATCAAACTTAGGCACAAAGATAAACGACAGACCACAGATGAGTCATAAGGTGCCAGTGTGACTAGGTATCCTAAGATGGGAGAGTGTGAAATAGGGTAAAATGAGGTTGGCCATGTAGATTGCAAAGAATTGTAAAAAATGAAAAAGTGTGGTGAGACATGGAATGAGAATAGAAACTAATTTTATGTGAAACACTATCACAATCATAAAATAATAATCAGACACCAAAAACAACAAAAAACCTGTTGATTTCTATATTTTATTAAGAAACTATGTAGTAATGGGTTGATTCCAAAATTTTAGCCATTTCAATCTCAATTCTCAAATTTCAATTATCATTTCCCTATTATGATTCTATCGATTCTGGAAATGTATCACTTCATCCCAATTACTACAAATACTGTGTATGAATATACGTATAGCTCAAGAAAAAATTTCAGAATGTTTAAGACTGGAACATATGTAAAATTAGTAGTATAACTAGTAAGAATTTAAGACAATTAAATTAAGCAAAAATTTCGTAATGTTATCCATGCAATATTCAGTGTTAATTGTAAGAAAAAATTTAAACTTGGGAAGAATATCTTTATTATTCATCGATCTACTTCATTTCCAGTGTCATAAATATCCATATCCTACTTTAATAGACTTAAAAGATTTTTGTAAAGTAAACAAAGCATCTTGTGTCAATCAGGATCAAGACTTTTGTGTTTTCTATCACAAATGTTTACCTCTGAGCTAAAAAGTCACTCATGAAACACTGTGGATGTCAGTGTGGCTAAAAACTTTTTAATAACCAGGGTGGGGGAAGTAAGTTTACCAATATGCCCTGAGGCAAGGATTAGGTGAGGATGCTCAGCTTCTGTAAGAAATTTTTTTGACTGGCATTCCTTCAGAAAACATTGTTAATTGTGACCAGAAAAATTTTAATGATGATCCTGAAAAATCTATGTTCATTGTTAAGAGGGGTGTAAAACACCCATCAGTGGTCAAGGACAAGAGTAAAATGAGTTGTTTCTGTGATAACTGTGGCATCAGCAAGCGAGGAGTTGTTTCCATCACACACAGTATACAAAGCTGTGCAGTTGTACTCTATCTGGGTAGAAGGTGGCATGGAGAGGACAACTCTAAACTAATAGAACTAATAGAAGCACTAGTGGATGTTTTGACTTCACATCTATTGAGAATTAGGTAAGAATAACATGCATCCCATTTTTCAGAAAAAGACAGGAAACTTAAAATATAATAGGGGACTATCTTTTGAGTCACCTCATTATAACCTGTAAAGAAATGGCAAATCAGTCATGTTTCCTGACAATGTGATGCATTTATGACAGAATCTTGAACTTACTTTTTTCAGCCTCTAAACATCACAATGTCAGGGAGTGAGTACCACAAATTTCCAAAAAGTGAATTCCCCAAATTACTAAAATCAGAATTCGAGTCTATAGTTATCAAAGTCAACAATAAATACCAAGAATGATAATCTAAAATTACAAAATTCAGGATTATTTTTGCTGGTGCAACACTCACAATTTCTCCATATTGCTTTTCAAATTTCAAAGTTTGGCTTTTAAAAGGAAAATAAAAAGCATCACAGAATTTTGACATAACCTTATCTAAATAAATGATTATTCTTATTGTAGAAACATTTAAAAGATTATTCCCCATGGTCATGTACATTTTTAGATAGTCGAATTATATAACAATTTTCATTCCATCCCAACATTTCAGAGGTGTTTAGTTATTTCCAATTTTGGTTTTATGCACAACTGTGACTATACCGAGTTGTAAACTACGATTGCTTATAGGCATCTGAACTCACCCAAACTTATTGTACCAATTTTTCTTCACTGTTGCGCGGTGAGAAAATAAATAGTAATCGCTGGAACAGCAACCGGGGGTGTGTAACCCCATGCCACTTAAAGCACATTTATGCAAGAATCAGAACAGTGGCAAAGTTTGCTCACACCATCGTCCACCCACACACTTACAACAAGAATTGGATGCTTTCCCGAATCAGAATCAGTTTTCAGCTTTTTAATAGTTGATCCTGATTCCCAATCCTAGGCCTAGAATTGAGGAAGTGAATCGACCCATCACTAATCCTAAGTAAACATTCTGAAATTATGTATTACACTAATAAAAATGAGTATATCAATAACTTACATCTGATCAGAATATGTATATTTCATAGTTTCACATTCATCAGAAACCAGAGTTTCAGGATAGGTGTTTTCCTCATACTTTTTCAGAAAATTTAAAATATTAGTACACTCTAACTCTGAAATATTCCAGAGCACAACACTTCCTTCTCTGAAGAAAAATATTTCTCGTGGTTCTGCATCAAATTGATATTTTGCTGTTGCACGGAGGACATCAGAACTTCCTGAAAAGAAAAAAATGCCTGGTTCAAGCAAAATATAACGTCTCATTCTAAAGTTTTAGGGAGAGTTGTGTTGGCTGATATCAACCTCACACTAATTACCAAATAATCTAACCATAATTTTTTTAAGTTCGCATGGTTTCTGTCCCTTCCTTCATGCCATTTAGTAGCATCTAACTTTTTCCTTCTTTTGCTTTATTTCCCTTTAACATTCCTCACCTCTAACATGCCCTATTTTCTTATATCAACTGTTGTATACATTTTAAAACTGTGACTAGGGTTTAGGTGGAGGAGGAGGCTCTAAAAGTGTCAATTTCACCATGAAATGTAAAGACAATCTATCCATCTCTTCAGCTTTCCTCTCTCTCCCTGGGTAGGAGGGTAAGATTAAGACAGTTATCACCATTGTTTTTTTGTGCAAATATAGAGTCCCTTGAAGTAATTACTGGGATGCAGGTCATATGTTGGTAAGTCAAATCAGTGAATTGACTGTAGTCCTTACTTAATACATTGCAGGTACATTGTAAGGCTTAATTAATGAAAATAAACCATAGGAAAACAAAAACATATGAGCCTCAAAAAATAGATGGCCTAAGTTACATGGTAGTAGGCTATAAATTAATGCCATTGGATCACTTAAGTTACCCTGGGGTGATTTATTACCTCAGTCCACATTCTGGAAGGAACTGAAAATAGTAGTAAGGATATTAGGAGAAGACTTGCATTAGTGAAGAAAACATTAACAAGTAGGAAAGAATTAATGAGAGAGACTCTAGGTTAGGATGTAAAGAAAAAATAAGTTTAAATACAGTGTTTAGTAACAGCATAATATGCCTTAGAAACCTAGAGCTCAGTTTCGGAGAGAAGATGATGAGAGTGGATTGGAAGGTGCCCTTGAAAGATGTGGGTGTGGAGGAGGACGATGGGACAAAAGTGAAATGGACAAAGGCAAGTTGGTGTCATGGTTGGGGATGAAAGGAATATGATGTCGGGAGAAATCCAAAGAATATTGGGAAGATGAGCTGTCATAGCTCTCTTTAATCTCATAAATAGGTTTCTATTATGGTTAAGAGGTTACAAAACGTTCCATCTATTCCTATACATTAGTGTTCTCAGTGCCTGGATATCATAGGCATGTCTTTCCTTCCTTAAAAATGAAACTGAACTCTTCACTTGGATATTCCTTTCCCATTTTCTCCAACTTTGTCTTGATGATACCTTGTACTCCCTTGACAACTTGCTAAATTAAATTTATGGTTCTCACAAAATGGCATTTTTCTTTCTTGGAATGGGTATTTAATTGATATCTAGTACGGAAAACAGATATACAGTGATGTTTTCTGGCAAGAAATCTTCCTCATAAATATTCCATGTGAGCCTATAATATTTATGCCATGCACATTTTTCTAAACAGTTAAAGAGTTCTACTGGAATATTATCTGACTTGTCATACTTCATTCTCTTAAGTTACTCATTATCTCACTTTCTCTGTAATACCTGGGACTAAGCTGCTTTCATTTACTTCAGCTACCTTCCCTATAGAAATATAAATTAAAATACTAATTTCCTTACATACAATTCCTTTACATTGATCAACTCCCCTGATTACATGTATTCAAACCATCTTCTAAATGTGTTACATAGGGCAGAGAACATGACTCCTGGACAGCATGGCTTAAGAGACCAAGACTGATGATTTCAAAGCAAAATTTCACTGAATGGGGATTACTTCCATTGCTATAAATGGCAATTTGAACATGTCTCAACTTTCAATGGGTCCTGCTGATGCAATAGGGCAGTTGAATAGATGAAACTCATACCACATATACATTACACATTAAGCTAATGATATTAAAAATTTTAATATCTGCACAAGAATGTAAGGGAATAAAATATACATGATCACCATTTATTCAAGTGTAAAGTTAAATCTAAAAAAGCTATGCATGAAAGGCCTAAGTCAAATCTGTTGATTGTCAAGTGTATGTCACATGTGTGAAAGTGGTCAAGGGGAATTGAATGAACTCTGGGAAATTATTGAAGACCTTAATCAGCAAGTGGATTGGCTGAAAAATCAACATGTTGAAGTTAAAAACAGGTTATCTGAGGATTCAAACATTGGTAAAGAAACTCGGAGATTTGAGAGACAAAAGAGGGCCTTAAGTGGGATTTCATATGGACTGGAAAATTCAAAGAATGAATCCACTCAGATTAGAATTGGCCATAACCATTAAATTGTGTCCCCATCTTTATTTTACTGCAAGCATCAGTTCTAGTTGCAATACTTATCTTAACATACATCAATGATATAGGAAACCTTAAACTTCATGGGAATATATCTTTGTTTGCAATAACACCATTTATTTTCACAACTATAAGTTAATCTGGATGATGAATTACAGGAAGATTCAAATACACTGTAATTGCAATCCAATACAAGTGTCAAATTGACAGTGAGCAGAGTGATTACGGTAAACAAACAAAAGAACATTCACATGTGTATTCAATTGAAATAGCCATCTGGTGTCATGGTGACTCCATAAGTGAAACCTCAATCAGACAAATGGATGCCTT
The DNA here is from genome assembly GCA_011762765.2 of Rhinocypha anisoptera. NCBI lineage: Eukaryota > Metazoa > Arthropoda > Insecta > Odonata > Chlorocyphidae > Rhinocypha > Rhinocypha anisoptera. The sequence continues at coordinate 13,736 of WURS02423907.1, forward strand.
TAATCCCGACAAAAATGATTTTGTATCATAATAAAAGCAATTTTTCTCATTGAATGCTATAGTTCTGTAGAGCACCCATGTGTATACATTATTAAAGAACATGCCAGTCCCCAAAAAGCTCAATGAAAGTCATTTGAGGAATTGGCTTTGAATCTCAAAGTGCACTATGCACCAAAAAGATTGATCATTGCAAAGAGGTATAATTTTCACACCCAATCACAGGGGACAGGAGAAAGTATGAAGGACTTTATTATTTCCTGAAGAAAACTGGAGCCATTTTGCAATCTTGGTGATTTTTTGGATGATACACATACTCAGGAATAGATTCTTGGTGAACTCGAAACTTTGGTAGTTAGGCAAAGGCTATAAAATTCTGTTGTTAGGAATCACAACCATTTTAATCTGCATGAGGAATTACAGGAACATTTAAATACAGGATACCAAAAGTTGTGAATTAGCTGTAGTAAAACAAAAATATTAATATTCCCCACAAAAGGGATCCCAGATTCCATTATTCCAACTTACATTAGGTACCTAATATTTGACTGCAGCAGGGTGTTGCATTACAATTTTTAGGTCTCATTACGGACAAGCACCTATCTTGGAAAGGGTACATGCATCAATTAGAAAAAATTTAATCCATATAGAGGTGTGATGAACAGATAAAAACTGAAATGCCCAGGTATTGAAATGCGCTTCTAAACTTGTATCATGGTTTAATTCGCATACCTCCAAATAATTCAAGCTGTTGTCCAAATATTTATATAAAATATTTAAAACAGATACAAGTCCCAAAAAATAGATTTTGAAATGATGGCATCCAAGAACTCCAAAACAAGTTGTTTACTCTTCTTGTAAAGTCCAACCATTAACATATTTTGAAAACTAAACAATGTATATAAGATATTCAACAGTCTAGCTCAATCGACAAAAAATTGAGTAAAAACTCAAATTTTAACCATTAACCCACCAGAGGTGCAGATTATTTCCATCCTGTTGTAACAAATACAACACTTTTGGTGTAAATCTAAATCATACATTTATGTCTGCCAATATAAGTTTACCCAAAGCGAATCTCTAAGAACCTCTTTAAAAATAAATTGAAAAATCATTTTCTCCAAAAATTAGAATGATGTAATACTTTGCAAGTCAAAAATGTACATGAGAATATTAATACTTTTTTGCAATTTATGGAAGTTAGTTATCTGGTCTTCACTTTTTTATCTCTTTGCACTTCTTTACTATATGTTCTAAATGCATATACACATATGGAACATATTAGCATGGCATATGAAAGTGGTCAATTATGAATGTTAACCCCTGTGATCACTTGCTGAATGAATGATCTTGCGAAGATCTGGACTACTATTTTCTTTTGCTATTTTGTTTCATTTGAGCCATTTTTTCTCGTAACTAATATAATTATCTTAAATAAAATTGGACACTGTAATCAAATAGTGCTTCCTTTTGTTAGTGTAACGAATAATGATATTTAGTTATCTGAACTTCTCTCACAAATACGGGTCCTACAGTCAACACCATGAACTGTTCCCTCTTCAATGTCACTGTCTCTCGAAATAATTACTTATGAAAGCTTCCAACCTATAGCTTTTTAAGTAACTTAAATCTACACTAAGAACTGTATTTTCAATTCTACTATAAATTGATTGAATATTTTGTTAAATAGTTTTAAATAGAGCAATAATCCATTAACAGAATATTCCTATTATTAAAATAAATAATTTCAACTTTTGCTACCACTAAGGTATAGAAAATCATAAATAGCTGAACATAAGAAGTTCTCTAAACAGCTGAAATTCCCTCAAACTCGCAAATTAAAAAGACGCCCATTATGTTCTAACTATGTGACAGAGTAGGAGAAATTACGCTATTCGGGAGTGATTAATATGCAAAGTAGATGATAAAATAAATTTCGAAAAAGGAACGAGTTGAAACGACTTCAACTGATCGCTGTAGAAACATTCAACAATGTTTACTTACACACAAGTTACTAAATGAATTGAAATATTTTAAAAACTACTTTAGTACCTGCTTTGTTGCTCTCATCTCCATCATTCATGACGAAGAATGGAGAATACAAGTTCTGATGGCGTAGTCCCTCTTCTAATTTCTCTAAGTCATACTCTTCTGCAGTAGCATAAGCTGTGACGGACCAAAACTGAAATCACAGAGCTAAAAACTGATGCAAGATAAAGTCACTGTAAATATAGTTGTCATCGTAAGGTGACTCACCCCTGAAAAAGCCTCTTCATCCTCCGTTGACGGTTTCTTTTTTCTTTGAGGCCTTTTCTTAATGTGCAATCCAGGAACACTATTGGCAAGCCCTCTTGTAAATATAAAACTATGTCCTTTCAAGGCATTAATAACAAACATTCTACTCATTTGAGATTTTAGGACATTAGTTCGTTTCAACAGATATGAAAATTCACAACTGTTAGAAACATGTCTTTGAAATTTCAAAGAACAAAAAAATCGAATACCCCAGACTCTACCAACTCCGTGTACATTATTAAGCAACTTGGGCAGCATGCTGAAGTAATTAGTTCACAAATAGAAAAAATACGGCCGCCCTGCCGTGAGGTACCGGTGGGCTGGATTTCGGTGGGCCAAGTTCAGCTAAGTATCAAGTGGTTATTTCAAAGATAAAATAGAAATAAAGCACCTTTAAAAAGAAAACATTTGAGGCAAGACATAATAGTTTAGGCACGACTTTTTCTATTATAGTTTTGAACATAAGGATGGAAAGTAAACAATGCGCAT
>WURS02423918.1:0-16515 GCA_011762765.2 Rhinocypha anisoptera
CTGTCATCTCCTGATGATGACAGCCCTGTCGAAACCCGGGTCGTATTTTTTAAATTAAATGTGTGTGGAATTACCAAGTGTTTCTCTTACTCCAATATTCACTTTACCTGATATTTTAGGTATTTCATATTTTTCCAAACTGCTTTTGACTATCATTAAAATTCTTAAACTAAGTTCTCTGGTATGATAACACTTAAAGTATTCAGACTACCATTCAAAAAGTCTCATAAAAAGATATTACCCACAAACTTAAAAACTAGCTAATAGCATTTTTATGATTTTTAATGGCTCCACATCAAAATAGGGTTTCACATATAAGATTACTAGTGTAGATTATAATTACAGTTGTCATTTGCTGTTGGCCTTTTGTGTAGTACATTTAACAATCCAATACCCACAAATAATCTTTAATCTATCCAATGCCAATTAATAATATCAAAATGGGGGTGTACATCATTAGTTTTAGGAGTAGAATACTACTACCTATTAAGTAAAATGACAGAGGCCTTCTTAAATTAGGCCTGTGTACATGATTATGCCTAAAGATAGGATTAGATGCTTCAGCTATATTTAATCTGAAACCATTTCTTTACATAGGTGGACCACTAGTCCAGCAGTAGTAAATGCATTCTACAATCCTCAGAGAAATTCAATAAGTAAGTGCAATGAGAGCTTAATGTACACAAAATGACTACTTAAGTTTAACAATACTAATATTATTTCTTTATAGCTTTCCCAGCAGGTATTCTTCAATCTCCATTCTTCAAAAAAGGCCGTATACAGTGAGTATCTAATTATTATTAAAGCTAATAATTATTTAACTTTAAAAAATTGGTTTTTGAAATTAGTACTTCCTAAATAATCCCTATACAAAATCCTACATAAAAATAGCATTTAACAAAACAATGTATAAGATGTTCCCACATAAAATGGAATAATTGGCTGAGGAGTACATCCTCATCTGCCAATCTGGAGGAAGTGGTGTTTAAAATAAATAAATAAATGTACAAAAACTTAATATCCTACACAAGTTTCCATATACACTAATTTTATAGGTATTGGCAGAAAAATATTATCATGAAACCATAAATGCCTAATTCCCTACTCTCCTGCACTTCCCTATACAGAGCTTTAAATTATGGCAGCATTGGAGTTGTTATAGGGCATGAGATAACACACGGGTTTGACGATATGGGGCGACAAAGTGACCTTCAGGGAAATTTGGCACAATGGTGGTCAGAATCTACCATTGAGACTTACCTGAAAAAGGCTCAGTGTTTCATTGATCAATATGGAAGCTACAGGGTGCCTGAATTGGACAATTTGCTGGGAACTCAAGTGTTGGTATGACAAACAGATGATGAATTCTGTTCAACTCAAGTATCCAAAATGTAAACTTCAAAATAGATAAAATTTCAAAATCCATCTGTCTTCAGGCAAATGGTGTCATCACACAAGGAGAAAACATAGCAGACAATGGAGGGGTCCGGCAAGCCTTTCTTGCCTACCATCGATTTGTGCAAAAGCATGGTCCTGAACCTAGACTTGTAGGTTTGGAGGACTATACACCAGAGCAATTGTTCTACTTGGGATTTGCCCAGGTAATTATTGAAAAACTTACTCTATGATATGCATTTTATCATTATGTGTACCATGGCATCATGCATAAATAGCACTTGAAAAAGTAATTGGTTGACTGTTTTGGAGAGATATTGTGGATGATTTCATGATTAGCTGCTCCATTTCCAGGGAAGGTAAATTCTCAACTATATTTTGAAAGTTTGCTTAGAAAAATAAAACATTTCACCATTTCCATGATTTAAACACAATAAGCTTCTAATAACTCATTCAAAACAAGAACATATCAATATTATAGTCTGTTTTGTAGTAGGCATGTTAGTAGGCACTCAATTAATCACTCTCTCAAGAATATAAAATAGGTTAAATGCTATAGAATTATTTCCATCTGTGGGGGTAGTACAACATTCAAGAGAAAACTTTTCGTATTCATATATTCTCACAAGTACATTTGTGTTAATGTGCTAATATATAAACACAAATCTATGAAACAAAAGCAGCATAATAATGATATCAAAATATTAAAGGGTAATACATTAAAGATAAACTCACATGGATTACATTAATGGAAATGTGGGAGTAGAAATAATGTTGTGGAAGAGGGTGCAAACAAGAGTTAAGAACTTCCTACATTGTAATGAATGCATCATAATTATGAAAATGGCAATGAAGCCAACAGAAACCTTAGTGCTTAAAGTGTAATGCCTATGACAGGGTTTGATAAGGATGTAGAGGGTGACTAAGACATTATATGGGTTTGATAAAAAATGTCATCATCAGAGGTTATCCATCTGAAGATTGGTTTGTAGCAGCTCTCGAAACCATCCTGCCATTTGCAAACATCTTAGTGCATATTTCATTACCAACAAAGACAAAACCTAAACCACTAAAAAAATCATGGACACTGTTTTGGGACATATATGGGATATTGCTGGTGGACTTATGTCATATGGTGTAACAATAAACCCAAAGGTGTACATCATGAAAAAGTAAAAATTTAAAAATTCATGTGTACTCCCATAAGTGAAACATTGACTTCACAAGGTAGTATATGATTTTGGAATAATTTTATCAAGCTTTTGGCAGTACCTTGTAGCACGGCAAATAAATCCTCACAACATAAAACACAAAGGGGCATGCTATTAATCTACAGGCATAGATGGCAAGACTTCATTGAAATTCATATTATTTCAAGGAATCACAAGTATTTAAAAAAGAACAATGAAGGATGGTCCATATAGGATGATTAAATAGATATCCAATGTCTCACTACATAACATAACATCATCAGATAATATTATTACATGGAAACCTAACACATAGTAAAGCTTATTTGTGGAAAGATGCAATCTTTCTCATTCCTACTGAGAATAAGATCCTGTAATAGTTTTGCTAAGTAGTAAGGCCTAACCACAAGATTTCTCCTTTACTAAAAAAAATTGATAAGGTATTGGATGTGTCATGAATTGACTGAAATGTGTGAGGCTCTGAAAGTCCATGGTGATGACAGTGAAACAGTTACCACCTTCTGCACAGAAATTTTATTTTTGAGTATCAAGTGACAAATTAGCTACTTAAGATTATAGCACCCTGTGTGGCTGATCTGTAACTAGCTGCTTGAAACTGATGCTTTTTAAAATCATGGTTGAAAAAATAAAATCACTATGTACATACTATTATTTTTAATCTCATTTAACTGATATGGAAATAGTAAAAAAGATTATAAAAATTGTTGGAAAATTTCCTTCATCACAATGCATGGAATGCAAAATGAAGTTGACACAATTGAGCTGATTTATATATTATAGAAAATCACTAGAAGAGGAGTTGTGTGCTAGATTAAATTTATTTAATAACTTAGAAGCATTGAATTCAATAGTAAAGTTCAGTAAATTATTCATAGCCTGACCTATATAAAACCAGTCTGATCACATTCACAAAGTGAGAGAGATAGATGCCCAAAATAGCAGATTTAAGGAACTCTTTTCTTTCCGTGGAGAATTCATGAAAGTAGCCATTCGGAAATAGGTGACACTTGTTCTAAAACCAAAGCAACCTTAGAAAGATTAATTTACAAAACTTGGTTTTCTCACGACCTGCCATACACCATTAGGTAGTTGCAGGGTATACCTGTAGAACTTGAAATTTATTGATAGAAATATATAAATGAATTTAATAATTTGAGGCTTCACTTAGTGGATATTTCTAATATCCATAACGGACTAATAAAAATGTACTTTTCCACAGATTTTATTTTAAGTGCTATGCATTTCGTAGTGTTATGTTATTTAATAATTGTTATGGATCATATTACTTTTATGTATATCATTCTTTAAACAGATGTGATCAACATAGTTCCATACATATTTATAATTGTTTTTTGCTCCTTTTTATATGTAATCATTTCCACATAGATGAGTCTATATGTACCGTCATATATTTGTGTATGGTTTGTATAATTTTATGAATATTAAGAAGTGGGCTTATGCCCATTATAAATAAATAAATACTGATATAGCATCATAAGGTACAATGTACCCTCCCCTCCCATCCTCCCCCCACTCCTTTTCCCCACCTATTCCTTTTTCCCTTTCTGTTACAATCTCTCCTGCCAATGCCTCCTTATTTTCCATAACTTCCCAGCCATAAATCCCTGTGGGGAATTGGCACAGGGAAAATTCCCTATGGGGAAACATTCCCTGTCAGGAAAATCCCCAATAAGGAATTCCCTCTGGGAGAAACCTTACAGTTAGGAAAATTACTCAAAGAAAATACTGAATGAAAATCTATACATATGTTAAAATCATTGTTGATTCACTCTTAAATCTCTAGAGGGAACATATTCCCTACAGGGATTTGAATGGGGAACAATTAAATGTTCTCAATAGGGTGACAAAGAATAATTATCAAATGATGCTGTATCAGAATGAAATGCAGAATGCCACACAAAATATCTGTGGAAAAGAACCCTTTTCTTTGTATGTTATGGAGATTTATAAAGAAACCAAAGAGAAGTAGACATTGAAAGCTGGAATGAAGGCCGAAGAAAAGAATGATGAAGAACATTTTGTTGATGAATTTGATATGAATGATGCAAATGTTGATATTATGCCTTAAGACATTCAATGCCTTTAGGCATAATAGCAAACCACTATGACCTTTTCACCTTTATCAGGAATGATCAATACTACTTGGGTATTTTTTACTTTTTTATAACTCTCCCATAAGTGTGGTTAAATTAGTATTCCATGCATTACATCACATCCAAATGTAGATCACCAGTCCCCATATAACTTACGAGATTGAAAAAAAAGCTGGATCTACAAATTACATAATTTCTCTTTGGTTCTACATTTTCAATGTACAATATAAGTGAGGATAATGTCCCATACTAGTACTTATATGACGTCCAACTGAAACATTCTTACTATTAACTTATGTATCATGCTTCCCTGGGTGGGGGAGGAATAAGGAAATACATACATGCAAGCTCATTGGATATCTCACATGAGGTACTTTTTTTCACTTAAAATGTACAAAGGTTATGCCTTAAGATTGCATAATCAGAAAGGTGGCAATTTAGAGGTTTATTTTTATTACCAACAAGACTTTTGTTAATTTCTCCATTTTTTAAGTCTTTGTTTAAAACTAATGGCTGTAAGGCCACCACTGCAAGAATGAACATTTCCATTTATAAATTTCTTTTAAATATGTTCTAAAAATGGCATTTATAATTCAAAAGATGTTAAGAATTTCAGGAATAGGGACTAGTTTATATTTTGCAACATCAGATTTTTTAAAAAAAGCAACATTGAAAACCATCATATCTCATGCATTAATAAAAATTGAAGCCTCAGAACTATTAGTAATATAATTTTCCAACAAGAAATTTTTAAAGCTTTTGTTGATTTTTAGGTATGGTGCGAGTCATCAACTCAGGAGTCATTACTGCAGGAAGTGTTATCAGACCCACACAGCTTGCATCGATTAAGAGTAAGAGGCACTTTATCAAACTCAGAGGACTTTGCAAAAACTTTTGGGTGCAGCAGTGAATCTAAAATGAATCCCAAGCAGAAGTGTATCATATGGTAGAACCTAGAAAAAATTATGAGGTAGTTGCCTTCAATAAAAGGATTTTAAACAAGAAGTTTTCTATGAGATGATGGCAGAAATGATACTGACAGTGAAGGAAAAATTGTGTTTCTCGACAAAATGTATTATTTTCTCAGACTTGTATATTTTTTGAATGAAAAACCTTTGCATATCATTTCACACATACACTTACAACTTTTGGTACAATTTTTGAAGATGTGAATTTTATGCAAAGAGATATCTCAGCAAAACCTATCTCCGGTCATAAACATTGAAAAGAAGACATGTTTTAATTAAGCAAACATATTTTCAAGTTTCGAAAATTTCCACTCACTACTCTAGGACAATATGTACATACATTTGATGTTAGAGTAATGTATAAATTTACATTTAAATAAAATAAAGAGCTATAAATATTTTACAGGAAAATTTTAGCTCATTTCTCCACTGAATATCAGTGGCAGAATTACTAACAGTATTTCAAGAAAAATATTATGAAATGATCTTCAGCGATCTAAATTGTTAAAAAATGAAAACATATGTGGAAAAATTTATCTACACAATGATTTGATCACATGAAGAGGTCATAAAAATTTCCTTCTATAATAGAGAGAATAAAATATCATATTAACTCCACTGTTAATGTTGAGGTTAATTAATCACTTTTGAACTTCTTTTAACCCAAGTCAAACATTCCATAAGCCTTCCTTGAAAACAAGATGAATGATATTATAAACTTTTTATGCATTTAAATGCAGTAAAACAAGTCAATAAATGGACTCAACTGATGAACACAATAGAATTTTAAATAATTAGCTTTCTTACGAAAAACCATAGTACTTCAATAAATGCTTCTGTGAGACAAGATTTTAAAAAAATAATATCTTCCCAGAAACATTGTTTTGCCACAAAAAAAGTCTTCAGTTCATTGCAACTCAGTCGACTGTTTCAATTTCCAATTCCAAGTCCTCAATTTCACTCATGATCTGTTTCTTTCTTTCAATTTTATTTTTCTGTTCTTTCTCAGGATTTTTGAGTTCCCCTGAGGCTATCCTCTGCTCTAGAATTTCAATTTCCTTCAGTTTCTTCTTTAAATTTTTGATTCTTTTCTGTGGATCGGTAGTAACTGGCTGCTCAGATGGGGATGTTTTCTCTGAACTTGCAGTTTTGTTCAAACTGGCATTTTTCAAAGATGCTGATACTGAATCAACATCTGCTCCCTTATTGGCAGATTTCTTTTTCTTCTTCTTTTTTGATGACTTTGATGCTATATATCAATGTTAGAAACAAAAAATAAATCATTTCATACAATAATGAAATAATTATTCAACATTACCTAGCACAATTACTATCAGGTTTATTAGTAAAAAATCATCAAATATTTTACTCAGTGAGGCAAAGGTGAAGCCATTATCTAATAGAGAAAGAATGTGATTTTTCTATGTTACTACACCATGTATAAGCTAAAATGGTTTAAAGGCAATTTGTGACCAATTCAGAATATAGCATATAAAACAATAATGTAAAATAAGTCATTGAATAAGCTATATAGATTTGGATGTTATTATAGATTCTCATGCAATGAGTTTGCTGTTGTAGAATAATATTTAATTCATAAATTTCCACAACTTTTGCTTTTACAAGAATTTAGAATTAAGTATTGATTATAATTACAAACTGCTAATGAAAAAATGAAACCATCCAATTTTGATAAAAAGGACCATTCTTAATATAAATACAATATATAGGTTGTGGTATCCTGACTACATCATATGATTAAAAGTAAATACATACAAATACTGAATATGAAAGTGATCATCCTAGTGACAGTGGCTACACAATTGTACCAAATGGCTACACAGTCAGTGAGGGCAACCACAGTTACTGTGTAACTGACTACACATGGTGTGTAGCCATTTGGCACACTTGTGTAGCCATTTCATGTAAAGCAAGATACTGAAATAATAATGACATAAATAAAAAAAAAGAAATAAGAAAGAGCATGGAGAAAATTTGCAAAATTTTAACTAAACATTGCACCTAATATACATCATAAAATGGAGATAACAGGTGCAAATACCTGTTTGGCCAAGTTTTGACCTTTTACTTATGTAATAAAAACAAATGAAACATAGTTTACTCAAAGTAAACTCTAAACATAAACTCAAGAGCACTAATTTATAAAATGGTACTTCAATATTTGATTTCATACAAGATTGAAGAATGAAAATTTAAGGGTTGCATATAAAACACTAAGTGCAGGTCAGGAAAATGAACTCTGATTATTACTAGGATATATATTTTAATCAAGAGCTTGTCAATTTATTTTTACTTTACATGCATTCTCTTATAGTTAGAGTACATCAACTATGCTAGAAAGATTAATTGTTCAAGCATTAATTGGATACAAACATCCATTAAAGATTTACATTTCCAATAATGAGTATCACAGGGAAATTTGGGCCAACCCAATTCAAAGAAATTTCAAAAGTTTCTGAACCCTTCACTGGGAATATGATAATGCCCTTGGTAACTTCCCTTCCTTAATATCAAAAAGAAACCTAAAAAATATTTGATCAAATGTTACTACTTTCATTGTTAAAGTGCTTCCAATTTTTTTGTAATTTACATCACCTCTGGTAGTGATTACTGCAGTAAATTACTCAAGTCAACTGTTAAGATAAATTCATTATTTGAAAAATTAATCATTTTTTAAATAACAAGTTTTAAAAAATGATTTATTATCACAAACAATTTTCTGAAAATGCTTATATCACTTTCTGTGTAAAAACTTACCCTGGATTTGAAATAACAAGGTGGTACCACAACATACACTGTCAGTAATCAACCCTAAGGTTGGTTTGATAGGTGATGGTAGAGCTCACCTAGTACTGAGCCCAACAGTGTGTGGAAATTTGAACATAAGGGTAGGAGGACCAGCTCCTTTCCCTGAGCTGCCAACAGTTTTCCTAGAAGACCTGTTTCCCAGAAAATCACTCAACTTGTGTTTAGTTATAAGTGCCCAGTCATCACCAGGACTTGAGCCCAGCAACCAAGCACTCTACCTAATGGACTATCAGACAACCAAACAATTTAGTTCATAAAAAGGATCATGTTCATTCATCATGATTTACCCCGAGGAAGTTTATTATGAATGTTTTACTGCCTCTAATAAAGATTACTTTTCGATCTTAAAGAAATTCCAAAAACCATTTAAAGCTTTGAGCTAGTAAACTGTCTTTTCTACATAGGTACTGAATTTTTAAATTTATTTCCCACTAAATTTTGAAAATTTTCTAAGGAAAGAGACATCTGCAATTGTAAATTCTGGCTGAAGTGATAATAAGACCAGAACAGGAATATTATTAAAAAATTAAATTAAGTATCCAATTTAAATCATAAATCTCATATGTATTCTTGCACACAAATAATTTTGCAAAATTAAAAGAATATCAATATTAAAAATAAGCATTACAAATGTGATCAGCAAGTGAAGTAGAAAGCTTGTTTAGTATAATATAACATGTTCTTGGATGAGTATTTAAATGGGATGTTAGTGATATGTGTTCCTTCTTATCAAGCTGTCCCCAATGTGGAGGTTTCTCAGGTAGTCTACACTTTGTCTCCTTATGAATGACATTTCACTTCCAAATAATTCACTCATTGCTTTCTTCTTGAGCTCCATTTTCTGCTATTCCATTTCTAGTCATTAAGATTTTTACTAAATGAAGTTCAAAGAAGGTGGATTACGGTTTGGGAAGTTTATAAAAAATGATTACTCTTGGCCAATACAGGCAAAACTTGCTGTTCATTGTTTTTTATATTAGCTTTTGATTATATTTTTTTATTAAATTCATGGAGAATTTGTAAATCAGGCAAAGCTTATGTTCTATTACATATCGAGAAATAAAATGTTTATTTTTCCATTAAAATACTTAGAAAATAAACTTCTCTATAAATGTGAAGATTTATGTTTATAAATGAACTATATGTATACTTCAGGTAGGCTCTATTGTAACAGAGGCATATGAATGCATTTCATTGTGACAATGACAGAGAAAAGTACCTAACTAAAAATTAAAGAGGTTGCCTGTGTGTCAATAGTAATTGATATTAGAATATAGTGTTGGTTTGGGATTCATAACTCTTGGGACAGGGAAAGAAAATAGAAATGGCACACCATACTGCTGCAGGATCTGTAGTCAACAGCTTTATGAGAGATGAGAGAATAACATAATATGTTAGTAATAGTAGGATAGGAGACCTTAAAAGAGAGGAGAAATGCATCTAAACTTGGTGGAACCTATAATGCTTACATAGATAAATTAGCCTGTGACGATACAAAGACAAGACTTGGAGACCTAATTACTTAGCAAAGTGGGACCACTGTTCTAAACTAAAACCTTTTGGACAAGGAAAGTTTTCATTTAACCATTACGTAATACACAATTTATTTGATATCTCAAACATTAAAATGCCTCTTGTTTATGTTCTTTCATCTTATAATATTCAGTAAAAATATTTCTGAAGAACCAACTCCACACAGAAATTTGGTTTCAGTATTCATGGAATTTGAGGAAAGCATCCCCTGTAAGTAGCATGGGTCTTCTGTATAAGATGGATTCATGATATTAAAGTGACATTGATAAGAGAAAGAACTTAGGATAAAATGCAAGGTTCATGATTATGTTGTTTTGTGGCATGGCTCAAGATGAAATTGTATTTATGCGAGTGGGCAGTAACAAATAAAAAGAACATAACAAAGCAATTTATCAGTGACCATGGTCAACAAACAATGTTAAAAACAAATGATTGTAATCGGTACGTCGACAGCATTTTAAATAACCTAAAATCAATTCGAAAGCCTAATGCAATGGAAGGGAACAGTAAATGATAATTCCAAAAAAAAACTAGCAGAAAAGAAATAAATAATATTGAGCAATTATTGACCTTAGGCATATACAAACCATATCCAAAGAGTTGATTTTTTAAAAACCTTTAGATCATGGTACCAGTTTCCGAGCATAAAACATTGAATATAGGTTAAAATTATATATATGTGACACTGCATAATGGTGACTCTCCCATACTATACATTTCATTAGTTATGCTCGATAAATTACTGTCTGACTACCAAAGTCTGAAGCCAAACGTGTCTTCATTTTGTATATTCAGGTTTGAAAAATATCAGCATAAACACTTCTAATAAATGCGAAACTTTACATGACAACTGCAAATTTTCTTATGAATTCCATTATATACTGGAACATCGTAAACGTAGTCCACAAAACGATTCAGATTATTTGAGGAACCATACGAAAGATTATAGGAGCAGGCATGCATGAATCAAGCCGAAATTCCAGCGCTACCCCTACATTAAAGGATGACTTGTTTTTATTGAACCAATACAAATGCTTTTGCCCCCTAAATAAAATAGGCATATAAGAAGAGTAGTTACCTTCCGGCTTGGGTTCAATGTAAAGACCTGGTATTATCGGCCTTGCTGAATTATTCTCTGCTTTACTTGCGTTAATAACCTCTGGGCACATTCCCACAGGATATTGTGGTTTACTCATTGCCCACTGTTTACCCTTACTTTCGTACCTGCAAGGGAAATAGGATCGCACGGAAAGTGTAGTATATTCATTTATCTTTTATAGTAAAGATATATTATAAAACAAGAAATGGTCAATTTAAGCACAAAAACAATGCTATTAGCTTACAGTGGCACTTCTTCCTGAGGTACATATCCATCCCTAACTCTTCGCGGTTTGCGCCATGTACCATCTGGTCTTTGACTTGCTGGTATAAATGTCGCCCCTTGAACAAATAACGGTGCGGTTATAACTTTGTCTATTTCGTAAGTTTTTATTAATAAAAGGCTACCTCCTTACCCGAATCATCTTTAACATATGTAGAAGACGCCATCATCCGTAAATCGACATGTGCTACGAGGAAAGCGAAAAGGAAAACAATCATCAAACGAGTGCCGTAATCGGCTGTATGATCACTTGTTAATTTGTAAGGTAGCTTATAAACAATACACACTTCTTTGGAACCCAGTCAAGGAAATAGCGATTTGGCTCTGCTCTCAGACTCGCGTTGGGGACAAATGTTTTGGTTGTACCGTTCTATCAATCTCAACAATTGAAAGAAAGTATTTGTGAACATTTCCAGGTAATATTGAATAATCATTCATCTGAAAATAAACATAACACTTCTAATATCAGTTTATGTATACAAATGAACAATGGGGGATGTTCGCAGGAAATAAACTGGACATTTACAATTTGCTTATGACTCACATAAAAACAATACTTATCGGTGGACTAACTTTTGAAAGACTTGCACAATAAATAGTAAATACTCTTGTTCTTTTCTGGGTATTGGAGTATACTTTCACCCAGATAGAATATTACCTACCGGTTTCGGTAGGTGAAGCGAACACCTACTGTACTCAACTCAAATGTGCGCATGGGATATTATATTTATTGTATTTGTAATATTTGCATCACATATTCGCTTTTGTCTCCACTTATAGAAGTTTAATTTGGGCTTGGGAAGATTTATTTGTAAATCTTATTCCATAACTTTCTTTAGTTTTGTGGCATTCTTATTTACATTAATAGTTATGTTCCTTGAATTGCATGGAAGTATCATGTTTAATTTATATTAATCTTGCCCATTTAAATACTCCTACTTGAATTTCTGAAACTTATAAGAATAATCAGTTTTTCCCACTTTGTATTTTTATATTCCTCTTGTGACCATTTTCACTCTCACTGTCTACTACAGCAGGTAGAACCTAAGCTGGAAGCTATCCCTAATGAACACAATGCACAATACCCCCTCTCTTACCTATTTTAGGGAATTGGTCTCCCAACTCCCATATGTTTGTATGATCTAATGTTTTCCCGGCGAATAATCTTGGTGAAAACCGTGAAAACAAACATAGGAAACCTTATATCCCATGCTTGTTTATCAGAATGAAATTTCCATATTCAGCTGACAAATAGGTACCTTCCCCGTAAATTGAGTATAAGTGCCCAGGAATTTGTGTCAATGAGTGAGTGAATGAAATTGCAGCTTTATATAGATTAATTTGTTTTTTTATATTTGGGTGGTAGAAATATTATTCAGAAGGGGAAAACGTACTAGTTGGGGTGGAAGAGAGGGAAATGGCAGCTGCAGATAAGGCTGGGGGAGAAATGGTGAGAAATGGACATCACATCACATAGTAAGCTGTATGGAGGTATAGGTGGGGATGGGGTCTGGGAAAGAAAGTATCAACATTTGGAAAGAAAAAAAGCCAGGGAAAGACGATGAGATGGTGCAAAAAAACTAATGAATTATATGAGAAACACTGAAATTCCACATAAAAAGTTTCTTTCAACACAATCAAGTTTCACCATACAACAGCATCTTCATGTGAGCATATATGCCCAGCTTTTGTGGTAGAATCTCGATTCTGGTTTTACGCAAGTGATGAAGCGGTCACGGCCGGCCCTCTTTAAGTATTATTATGGATTTATTATTTGATATTACGTAAATTCGATATAACGATTTTACGAAAAACCTTTTTGGTCCCCTGTGGAAGTATCTTTTCGTTTTTACGAAACAAAACCGCAGAACTTAATGACACTGCATCAAAATCGGGAATATTCTCGTCAATTTTAATGGCAGTCATCGATTCCAGTAATTCCATATACTAGTGGGCAATTCAACAGTAGCAAATTATTGCGTAGATTCTTTTCCATAATCATTTTTCTCTCACATGCCTATTTCATCACGTCGTTCCGTCGTGGGTTCCATGCGTCTACTTGTTTACAGTCTGAATGATACGAATGTTACGCTGACTAATCAGAATTTAACATACTGCCCTGGATGAAGATATTGACTCTGAGATAGGAACCCTAGCAGTTGCTCCATGTGGGAATATTTTCAGTCGCAAGCTGTCATCAAACTAGCGTGAGTGTAACAGTTGCTATTCCGCACGAAAAAGTGTTATGAACAAAGTTACGATATTTCTCTTAATTCATGCGATATGTAAGGATTTCGCCACGAGAATTTCCACAGGCATAAAGAATACTTGGGGGCAGTGGTAACGAGCTGGACCGAGCGAGAGAGCTGAGGGTTGTAGGTTCGAGTTCTGGTGATGACAATTTTTTCGTCATTCGACAATATTAATTTCCATAAAGTCAGATCCTACAATACGTAACCACTGGTGAAAGGCATTAATTTTGAAATAACGCTTATCCAAAGCACTAATAATACTTCACCAATTCAGACAGCTGAGTGATTGCCATGCCGACCATGGGTTGTGACATTTAGCTGCTGCTACCAGAGGGAAAGAGGGACTCATTTCATCCTCTGTACCAGGGTATAAGTACAGTGGTCTGAGGAAGACTAGGCTGTCTACAGGTGTAAGAGTTGGAGGATGACAAAGAGGGATAATTTTCTCATAACATCTGAAGGAGATCCTTTGGAGCCAGTACCAGGTTGTAGTCATGACTTAAAGAGTGACAATGAAGAAGATGAAAGTGATGTGGTTATCCCTCAACCCAGGAAAGAAGACATCCTCCAAGCCATAAATACTTTGCATCATTTCAATTTATTTTATGAAATTGGTGATGATTTTCAAGAGAAATTGAATGAGATTGAAAAAATAATTAACTCAAAACTGGAGCATTCAAAAGTGCAGACAAATATCACTGAATTTTTTAAGAAAACATAATTTTTCAAAATGAAGTTTGCAGATGAGTTTTTGTTTTTTTATTTGAATCCATTTGTCTGATATGTCACTATGTATATATTTTAATGTGCTAAACTTTCCTTTAGTGATCTCCAGAAGTTCTCTAATCTTGGTTAATGTTTTACGTCTGTCCTATATTAAAATTTTGTTTCTGAATACAATTTATAATTTCTTGCAGATACTCATGATTTCTAACTATGTATTTGATGAAGATAATTTGAAATTCTCCACCTATACTATTCTCTGAGAAGTAATTAACTATTATTGTTTTTCAAAAATTAAAAAAAAATATAATTCTCTGAATTATAATGAAGCTAGTTTAATTTGCAATTACAGAATACTATGTGAATAAATTATCTCTTAGCAGTGAAAATAGTTATAAATGCCAGGCGTTTAGCATTGTATCATAATGCATTACAAAATCTTATCACATTTATCGAAATCAGCCATTATCCTGATTTTACAAAACACAAAAAATTTGTGTCCCTAGGTGTTATGTAAAATCAAGATTCTGCTGCATAGCCATTCTGATTGTCTGGTAGAAGATATAGCATGATCGAATATGTGCTTGGAGTTTTTATTTCATCTTCTCTAGGTTTCAAAGAAGTTTGTTACTTATGTATGTTTGTACTAAAGTATGTTACTTCTACAATAAGAAGGTATACAGTAGCTTGTGTATGTTTTGAATTTTGGCTTGCAATACTATTATTATTTTTTTTCTGATTACCTCTCATTTCTGTGACTATTCTTGTCAATTCTGATAATGAATTAGGATTATGCTGGTTTTCAAAATTTTAGTCAGGGTTCCCACGTGATACCCAATTTTCAGTAAACCCTGCAGAGCCCACTATTAAGAAATCATTAATATGGTGATGGGAGAAAAATTTTTATCAAATATTTGGGAAAGAGTAAAGCCATTATGAGTACATACATCCTATTCATTGTTATTAGACTGTTTGAAAACCAAGCTGCAAGAAAAACATCAATAATGTCCCTATAAAAGTATGTTTTTTCCACCCTGACAATCAGTTCACTCCTCTGGAGATAGAGGAGACTTAAGTCGCAATATAACCCCGAAATAAAGACTATCTATCTATTCTCCAGATTTGACTCCCTCAAACTATTACTTATTCCACAATATGAAGAAATGGTTGGCTGGAAGGAGATTCTATACAAACAAGGAGGCGATTATGAAAAAATGCTTAATTTGCAAGGATGGACCAATGCTATTATTCAAAAGGGAGTATAAATTAGAACAGCATTGGGCAAAGTATAAAAACATATAAGGAGCCTAAACTGAAAAATCAAAAAGGGATTCCAATATATTTAGTAGTTTTCCTTTATATACAGCCTTTCGCATAGTTTTAGCACAGTAGACTGCACATCCTATGGAAATATCTGCAGGTATTAGCATTAAAAGTGAATCCCCATGTTAAATCTGAAAGTATAACGATCTATTATGTCATATGAAAAACAAAAATGCAAATTGGAGAAGAAAACTTATGCAAATTTCACTTACAAGAGATTAATTCACGGCCCAGGTTTCAGAATTTATGCATAAGGAGATGCCATCAGGCTCTCCTGATGATGGCATAAAATGCTGAAACCTGGGTTGTGAATAAATCTCTTGTAAATGAAATTCGCATAAGCTTTCCAATATGGAAAAATTTCACAGGATGAACCCTGGAATGTCATGGTTTGTTAATAATGCAAATGTCGGTTTGATAGGTGAGGAGAGAGCTCTATTATACTAAGATTTATGGCATGCAAAATTCCCACACATCAGCAATGAAAAATCAATTCCTTCCTCTGTACTAGCATATCGGCTGCTTCTCAGGAAGATCTTGAATCAAGAATCATGGGGGGTTAAGGTAGGGATACTAGAGTTGATATTGGTATAACATATTATATGTGGGCCAAAGATCATTTACTAAATGCTCTACCCACTAAGGTACAGTAGAAGTCCGCTATAACAAGGGCTGGTAAATGACGAAAAATCTCTCGTTATAGCCGACAGTCATTTAAATTTGCCTCTTTCGGCATTTATAACGGCACCAAAAGTGGGCGAAAATGAGCCATGAAGTAGTTGTATC